>JALPQI010003052.1:0-82943 GCA_025490895.1 Thaumatotibia leucotreta
GATTTTTTCTTGAGTAAATACGTACCTTGGCAATATGATCTTCTGGCAATTCATTTAAGGGCCTTGAACAATCGATTTTGTCTAAATCTATAGCTTCCTCACTATTCACGAGCTTCGTCCACCATCGCTCTTGTAACTTCTCTGAAATAGACAAAAAATATGTAATAATAATATAGAACATATTTTTCTGTCTTGGACACTGCTGGAAATGTTAAATTAATGAATAAGGCATAATGATATTATTATAAAGTCATGATTAACTAGATGCCTACACTAAATTTAATTAATTATGATGCAATGATGAACTGTCCATAAACAATTGAATTTTTAGCCTTAAATGGATTAGAATTACAAATTGACCAGTGTAATATTGAAATCCCGTATGCAATCAAATGAAATAAAGAAGCACTTCTTAAATGAACATACTTCAATTGGTATTATGGATTTCTTTTTCTATTTCTGTGAGTTTACATAATTCAGAGTTTAATACTTCTACATAAACATCTATGCAAGTAAAAAAACTGTCATTTCATTTAACACATTCAATGCCAAGAACACCACTGGGGAGTTATCCGTAATTTTGTTCACATGCCGCTGATTCCGTGGGCTTATCACTATACTATTTGCAGTGCCAGGAGAAAAACAAAGGCTATTCCTGCATGCCAGCCGGCGTTAATTGTATAGTGAATAACTCCCCTGGGGAGTCATGTGGCATGTGAATAAAGTTATCGAGGACTCCTTAGTGGCATTCTTGGAATTGAAGTAGCGTACATTGTACAAAAGGTTGGCGTGCAGCAATAACCTAGGTTTTTGATCTGGCAGTGAAAGTGTTGAAAATGCACAGCTACTGCTACCAATGTTGAGGAATCACAATTATTACCGAGATGAATCAACAGTTTGCCTCCACTTATGGTCCAAACGCTATCACTAGCCTTGATCTTGTACTGCAGAGTGTCCTTAATGATGATGTCTCCATTTCGGTATGCTACATGTATGTCACCCGGGTTGATTGTTACTTTCAAATCCTTTGCTGACTTTATGTCTGGAGGCAATTGCACTGTTACATCTGAAATGAGAAGTGTTTTTTTTAATTTAGTAATCTATGGATCTTGATGTTTGAACTAATGTAATACTATACTGAATGCTATCCTGTATACTTTATGATTTAATAAAGCAATAATTAACATATATATTAAACCATTATATACTCATCTACAATGGCATGTAATTGTAATGTGGATAATATTATTGCGAACAATGACTCACATTTGTCCAATCTCTGATGATAATATACTATGTGTACAGCAATAGTTGGTAAGTAATGGTGTTAATTTACATTCAAAGTGGTTTAATAAATACACAACATTAATGGAACACGCAACCTGCTTGACAAAATGGTAAAGCAAAACTTCATTAATTATTTAATAAAAATGAATATTTACCAACTTCCATAATAGTCTGTGACCAGGAGTATTTATCTCTCACAGCACCATTATATGACTCGCTATTCTTCTGCACAGGAATCACTGGTGGTTGATAGTCTTCTTGGTTAAATTTTGGCACTGCTTTTGTTTCACTGCTTGAAGATGGTTCTACATTTATTTTCTCTGGTTCTGATGTTTCAGCAACTGATTTAATAATATGTTCAGAATGTTCTTCTTCATCTTCTTCATTCTCAGCCACTACTTCCACTTCTTGAGCCACAGTGGAACACATGATCTCATTATTAAAATTGTCAGGTTTTCGGGCACCATTTGTGCCTTTCCAGTTTTTAGGATCACATGTTCTCAAAACTTTAATCACTAATTCCTCTGCCACTCCGGGAGGAAAGCCCATGTTCTCATAAGGACCGTCAGGAACATAATAAAAATCCGTACTGGAATTAATCAATTATCAGCTTTGTGTCAAGAAATTGTATTAGTATGATGCTATTACAACTGTAAACTTACCGTCTAGCAAGGAAGTTGAATATTGCCGACAAAAATCCTAGAATAGACTGTTCCTTCACAAAGATCGATGATAGAACATCGTCGTATTTGGTGAAATTAGAATCCATTGCCATTTCTGATTAAGTTACGGATAAAACGTTATAAAAGTATAATTTCAATTGTGTTTATTTTTATTCTGAAAAAATGGATCTTGTCAATGCGGAGGAGCGTTCCAATATCTACGTAATGAATTAAGTATGTTAATGTTAGAAATGAAATTCAATTAATTAAAGAAGAAATGATAATTATTTACTATACTTCATTAGTATATTAATATTTTAAAAACATTTAGCGCTTCCTGTTATCAGGCGTATAAATATATATTACAAATAAACTCAATATTCTTATTATGTCGTGGAAACTAAACGATCTTTCAATAAAAATTGACATTGACATTTACAGTGTTTCAAGTGTAAATCGTTAGCTGCTACTATTGCCAGTATTGCCACAATAAAAATGAACTTGCGTAGTAGTAGAATTTATTTTAAAAGTGGGACTGCTTCGATCTTTTTAATACAAAATATTGGCAGTTTGCCCCTGCTTTGACCTAATTGTAATGTAAGATATTTGGAAATCTTGGAATAAAGGGCGCTGTTGGTAGGGATTTATTTTTTTGGAGAATAATACATAAAGTTTCAATAATATATTTATGCAACATTGCAACTCTATGGGCGCCTTTATACTTTATCATGTAACCAAACTCACTTCCACGACATGACATACATACATTTCGCTGCGAGAACTGAGGTGCCGCGACGCGACCCTCTATTGACCGACGTGTTGCACTTGCTGCCACTAAAGTAGAGGCATCGTAAGAAGTCGTTTTTGACGTTTGTTTGCACATGAAGTTCTGTAAATGTTGACAGTTAGTATAATGGAGCAAATGTCAAACTTCATTGTTGCCTGTACGGAATAGTGATGTTACTACTGTTGCTGCAATTTACCGATACGTCAATCGAAATAAATAAGTAAACCTTTTTTTATGGAGGTACGAATAATTGCTATAATTGTAGGTACGCACATATTTTCTAAAAGTTTGTTATGGTTTCGACAGGTCCTCGCAAGCCCGTGTGCCCGGTGGATACGCGGCTTTACAGACTGTGTTGAACTTGACAACCAGATAAATGTCAAAATTGATATAAAATCACGTATAATTTTATTTTTCGTAGAATAATAATTTATGTACCACTACGTTATTTATTACCTAGATGTGCTCTGATTTTAATAAATGGTTTTAGTGACTTTATATACTGTATATACGGCATTTCTCTATTTGGCATACCTACATTTTGCACTCTGAGCTAGCACGCAAGTTTACCAACGTGGGTTGGGATGGGAGTGGATCGCTGCAGGCTGGCAAACTTGCGTCCAAGCTCATGTTCTCAACCACTGTCAGTTCTGCATTGACATTACTGCCAAGTGAAACTACCTACGTATATTGTATATCAGACTCCAATACTATTTAATACCTTGCATTACATTTGGACACCGATTACCTACTGCTATTAATTGTTGACCCATGATTTTTATGCTTCTGATTGGATATAGTTACTATCTCTCGCTAACAGAGGTTGTGGATGCTATGAATTTTGCTTATAGAGGTCACGTCCTATCCATCCTATAAAATATCCTACCTAAATGCGACTTTACGTCATTATGACGTCACCGGCACCAAAGTTTCGCTGCCTGCTAATGATTCTAAGTAAGATTACCAAACACTTTTTTAGTTCGGATTACCTAACACTTTTTTTATTAAATTTTTTTAATGGCAAGTAACAGAATTAACGCCCTTTCGCACTTGACTGAAAATTTTACGACGGTAAAATCGAGCGTTTCACAACACTATTGTGAGCTGTCAAAAACGACTTCTTACGATGCCTCTACTTTAAAGTATGAGATGGACAATGCCAGGTACAGTCAGTCAGGAACAATCATGTCAGTCGTGGTTCGCGGTGTACCCTTTGCCTTTGCAGCCTTTGAAATTTGTCACATCATTAAAAACGACACTTTGAATAGTGAAAACCATATGCCACTGAAATTAACGACACGATGTATACAATGAGGGACGAGGGTTTTCGATAAATCTTCTGCCACCAGGCGGCGCTTCGTACGCACCTGGTCTCGACAGCTGTCAGATTCATACTATTCATAGGCACCTAGGCCTAAAATATTGAAATTCTATTTTATTTGGAAGATAATTGATTTTGTAATGGATTACGACTAATACCCGGTCGTCGAACTGAAGACGGAGCTATAAAACAGGCGCGCAAAGTCACTGGTATTAAAAATAATTACTTTAACTTTGTTAATTTCATGGGAATTGACTTGGAACAATTTTTTTTATTTATTTTAGAAAACAATATTCCTAAAGTAATGGTTTTCAGAATAAATAAACCTATAAATATATAGAAAATTAAATTTGCGTATTTATTTCGACAATTCGTCAAAACCCCCGCTCAGTGCGCTGCCATCTCACGTCCCCACAGCGGCATAAAAAGTATCAAAAACCCTCATTGCCTAGTAGGTAGTTTTGCTATTGTATTTTAAAGGAAAATAATTCTTGAATCTGGTATTCTGTGGGCATAGTCGGCGTTGAGGCGTGATTCAAGCATTTTTTGTCAGTATACCAGTATAAAAAATGTGGAATCTACTATTTTGGTTGAAAATATTTTTTGAAGCTGGTATCATTAAAACCTGTTTTTAATTTACATTCCCGCCACTTGGAGGAGTTGCTTCGCTTTCGAAAGTTTCACATCCGCAAGAGAGCGGCAAGGCAAGGCAAAGTGAAGTAGGCAAAGAAAGAAGTCTCGCGCGCGAACTCGGTACGCTGCAGGCGATGACCGCAATTTATATGAGTTTTTATTAATCCGTGAGTGTTCTGTCGTGATCTTCGTCTGCAAAGTGTTTACAAAAATGCTGCATAGGTGAACTTTCTGCTAGCTAAGTGTTGTGATTGTGAATATCTTCTAGCTCTTCCTCAATACTGTCTTTTCAAAGGTTGTTAAAATGCCTTGCTCAGCGGTAACTTTGTCTATAGCGACCATTACAGCAATCGTGGCTGCTGCCTTAATGGCAATAGCATTTTCGACGGATAACTGGCTTTACATAGAAGTGAAACGAACGAATATTCAGGTAAGATATATTTTAAAAAAATGTACTAACTTTATTAACACAGGCATGTATTTGTGTAAATGAATACCCGAAGACCGGTTTTGTCGTCCGTTTAATATAGCATTGCAATGAGGATATAGCGAAATCATTGAAATTTTATTTAACACATTCGTTGTTTGTACAAGTTTTAAGCTTTATGTGTATGTGTATAAGGATCAAATTGAGCGAGGTTTCCCTACGATCGCTGAGACCTTAGCCACAATATCCTTAACCCTTACCTACCTCAGCTTTCCCCTCAGGCAGTTGAATGTTGAATTACTGTACGGGATGGATTTTAGGGTTCCGTAATATTTTATACAAAGCACGAAGTGCTGCTGGCAATGTACGCTATTGCAGCTGAAAAATGAAAATACTTGTATAGCACATAGCACACAAACAACAAAAGGTAGTACCTAGGACTAGTGGGTTTACAACTCGACGGAATTATCAACGAACTTGATACCTAGGTATTCAACTAACCTGATATCGAACCTCAATGGGAAGCGTATTCCATCTCCAATGAGGTAAATGTACATATATTTCCGAGGTAGTAGGTAAGCTTATATACACTTTAGCTTCCATATTCTGGAGGTACATAAGTGTTGTACTACGTTAAAAAACTGCTTACTGTACGATTTTATAGTTTGTAGATTAATATTATTAGTCCAATATCGTTTGAGAAACGGGGCCCTGCTAGTGCACTCTTTAAATAGGTAACCTGTTTATAAATAAAGTAGATAGGTGGGTACGTAACCGTACTATCCCACTTCGTAGTTAGTTTCCTTAGTTCACAGGTAAGAGCACCAGCAAACCAGCATCAGTGAAACAGATGTTTTAACGTTAGGGCCTGTGTACACTGCGACGCGACATAAAATTATAAACGCCTACCTATACTACAGATGAGACAGCTGTTACAGCACTTAAGTCTGAAAATGTCTTAAGTGCTTATAATGAAATACAAATTTGTTTTTTGCATTTTAAGGCGCTTTGCCATGCCTACTATGTTAATAACGTTGTGCTCTTACATTACATTGCCTACTCGTTGACAAAATGTCAATCGCACTACCTTACCTACATTGTATGTCAATCGCCAAATGATAAGTTATTGTAATTGGAATGACTGAACAATAAGTTACGCGATTAGTTAGAACGAAACCACACGAAACTTACGAAACTGTTCATAATACCGAAATCATATTGTAGGTATGAAGGGTCCACGGAAAGAACATATTTAGTCCTTATAAAAATCAAGGTAAATTTGCACCTTATCCTGTTCGAAGCAACGTTGTTTTTCCTTCTGAAATTTGAAAAGACTAAACATGTTCTCTACTTCGGACCCTTCGTATCCATTTATATGTTTATTTATTATCGTTGTTCTTGTTGTATCAAGCACCCTGATCAATGATCATTGATTCTCTTTAATATCTACCTATACGTAGTTTTTACGTAGGTACCAACTACTACTACCTATAATGTAAGTACGTAAGGCATACCTAGATGGTTTTATTTTAAAGATACTCAAAATTTCGTCGCTCAAATAAAAAATACCTAGGTATGTAGGTATGATGTAATTGTATTACTACCTATTGTACCTTTACCTATAACGATGCAACGAACAATGGAAAAATCGAGATCATCACAAACCTGAACACCTTGTGTAAGACTATCCCATTGTTTCGAAAATACCTAATACTTTAGATGCCTAAGATAAAGTGAGGTATGTTTATCATAATCATCATAAATATCATCATATCAGCCGAATGACTTTCACTGCTAAACATAGGCCTCTCCTAAAGATTGCAACAACGACCGGTTTGGCGCCACCTGCATCCAGCGGACTCCTGCGACCTTCACCAGGTCATCAGTCCACCTTATGGGAGGCCTACCGAACCGACGCTGCGCCGTAGATATGTGGCCGCCACTCGAGAACGAGAACCTTTCCGCCCAGACGGCCATCATCACTCACCTCCTTCGATACCTATTAAGTCATAGAGAACCTCCTAGAAAGCAAGAAAGTATCTGTAAGAAAGTATCTACTTTCTTACATTATAACTATATATGTATATATATATATCTTACGCTGTTTTCTTGACTTCACTAAGTACTAAATTGTAAGTGGCAGAATTCACAATCCTTCCTGCCTTCTTGCTATAGATAGAGTAAGTCTCCGGAGCTCAAAGATTATGCACGATCCTTGGATTACTTGGAATGAATTGAAATTGTCTAATCTTTTATTCCTTTTGCCGTCAATGCATTGAAATCACTTGTTTTTGGATCGATCCACGAGTTTTGGATCAACTGAGCATAATCATAACTTGGAGTTGCATGCCTTCATGTTAGGGACCAAAAGCACTGCTTTTAGGTACACCACATTAGTTGTTTATCCGGATGCTTGTTTTGCTTGTATTGCTTACTTTGCTTAAAAACGATGTTGCTTCAGCTGGCTATATACGAATTATAATACACTTGAAATGCAAAGGAAAAGTATCTACTAGTAATATCAATATGACCACAGAAAGTTTGATTAACTTATAGAAGTATGTGGTTGTGGCACAATTGGATTTTTCTCAGAAATAGACCAGGGTCGCGTTTTAAAAAGTTAGAATTTACAATTTCGCTGTTTGCCTCTCTAACGCATACACATATTGGCTAGAAAGAGAGGTAAACAGCGAAATTGTAAATTGTAACTTTATAAAACGCGACCCAGGGAGCTCCATTATTGCTAATTCAGGGCTCACATTACTTTTCACTTGTTTAGGCATTGCTTTTTATATCTTCTAGAAATAGATTCAAGGTCAAAATAATCGTCAGAGAAAGATCAAGGCTTGGCTGAGAGTCTAGATTACGAGTAGACTCTGCGCCAATGGTTCAAAAATTACGCTGTACGTAAGTTTTAAGAGTTGTTATGTCAAATTATAAAATTGCTGTTAATTGCTAAACTGTGACAGTTGCATGCTAAAGATGAAGTATTTTTACAAGCAATGCACAGAATTCGAATGACTACAATCACGCGGGCCACGTATTCTTACAAGTCCTTACGTTACCGTTACAACGCGCGCGTTTCGCATAAATATGCGCTTGCGCTTTGGTAACGTTAACAGTATATCTATACATATACCGTGAAGGGCCCAGTGTAAATAAAACAGCGACCGATAACGGTTATCTTTACCGCATCATCTTGGATTTTGGGCGAGTCTTAAAGCAACTGGTTAGGTGACTAAAAAGTGACCTATTTAGGTACCTACTGGTATGTTTTCCATCGATTTGATCTGACATAAATCCAAAGGATTACCAATATCCTCCTAAGGCCCACGGCCCAATACTATTAAATATTCATTCAAATTTAAATTCTATTCAATTAAAACAGAGTTTCAATTTTATTGTATTGTCTCGTAAAAATTACTGAAAAAGTTCACTTTTATCAACTTATTTTCTGACAATGTAGGAAAAAATTTCAGCGTCGACTTTTCTTATATTATTAGGAGCGTATATACATGTATAGTAACGTATTAACAAAGAAAGAACAGAATTGAAGGGTTATTCAAATTTGAATAAGTACTGTATCTACACATAACCTATACCTACCTACATACAAAGTTAATAAAATAAATTTTTCTCAAACATGCAATGAAATGTTGTAGTTACGTGCCTAAAAAGTGGCCGGGAAGTACCTCGTTGCCGGCCTAGGCCGGCAAGTACCTCTTTTTTAATTTTCATTTGACATAGGGTTGTGACCTAGCATCTTGGCTTTTAGCCAATAATGATCTGTAAGTAATATTAGTATAAAAAAAATGATTGGCAAATTTTTGCAGTTATAATTAGGTATTTAAATTATATCATTTAAAATTAATGTACAATAACTACTCAAAATAATATTTAAAAAGCAGTATTATACGGCGCGATCCGTCGGCCCCGATCACTGCATGCGATTAATTGGACCCAACCGACCGCGTCGTCTAATACCGCTTTTTTAAATTAAAAATTTGCTACTTTCAAACAGGTCAATCTTTAAAAAAAAATGAGGTGTCGGTGTCGTATTTGACTTTTGTTGTGTTTCAAAGACTTAGTTATGTAGTTGACTTATAATTTCTTAGAAAGAAGATACATTTTTTTGTTTCATTTCATTGCATGTTTGAGAAAAGCATTATACATACCTCGGCCATGAAGTGACGGGTTGCCGTCCGAATACTATCCGGCCTCGCTTCGCTCGGCCGTCTACATATATTCGGCCGGCAACCAGTCACTTCCCGGCCTCGGTAGTAATGTACTAATCTTTTAACAGGCCGCAGGTCTGACCTCAGAAACTTACGGTATTTCTCTCCAAATTACTAGTACCTACAATGTTACATTTAGGTTGACATTACCGAAAGCGCATAATTCACCAGAACTGGTAACTCTCACGCTTAATTTGCTTGAAAGGTTTGTCTGGCATCTGGTTTCTTTCGAGCCTTTTTTGCGAGCCCTCTACCTGCTTAAGTACTGACTTTTTTACATCAGAGCCGTTGTATAATCTTTTCGAAACGTGACTTTATCTTTACAGCCTACATTTAGTTTTTAAATTGTACCTGCTTATTTTTATTTTCTCAATACTTTTCTGAGAACTGTCGTACAGAAATTTTGACTAACAATGAACGAAATGTTGATGTTCAGTGTCAAATTAAATCTGCTTGTATGCGCAATTAGGCAAAACAATTAGATGTCCATTAATTCAATGCGAAATCTGCATTCATTTGTTTTATGATGAACCTACATTCCTAATTGAGATGTGTAGCTAATATTTTAAAGTTTGATGATGTTCCCAGACCGGGTCCCCTTTAATATGCCTAATATTAATAGTCCTAATATGAATTCGCATAACGGATTTGGCATAATTAATTAAGCATAATATTGAATAGGCAAAATAATAAAATTCCACAATGCTTAATACGCATATTACTGATTATAATATGCATAATTGAAATATGCATAATATTATTAAATATAACTTTATTCGTCCTAATATGGATTAGCATAAACTTAGAAATCAAGCGAATGAGGCAGATCAGGGTAAAACCAAGACAGTAAGGTTAAGTTCAAAAGACTAATAAGCAGGAGCGACGAAGCGAAGTTGAAGCCTAGGGTTCGTCGATATCTCCTACACATCCTAATGAACACGTCAGATACAATCAATTAAATAAAACATTAGGTATTTAATAATCAATTTTATTAGTAACTAGCGACCCGCCTCGACTTCGCACGGGTACTATACCTACATAAAAACCTTCCTCTTGAATTACTCTACCTATTCAAAAAAAATCTCATCTAAATCCGTTGCGTAGTTTTAAAGATTTAAGCGTACAAAGTGACATAAGGACAGAAGAAGTGACTTTATTTTATACTATGTATTGATGAAGAAATCACATCTTGGTAGGCGCATGAGGCGCACAGTACAGAGGTGTACCTATTTAATACGGGCGTATATTTTAATGATGCTTAAAATAGGATCTAGGGAACCTATTTACCTATACCATTATTTCTACGATCACAAAACGATAACTGTATCCCGTATGAAATACACACGCCGTACTTATGAACATTTTAAATTGCTAGGGTAAAAATGTGTAATAATAATTAAAATAACAGACGTGTCTGCATATAATTTTGATAAATATTTATTTTATACGCGGTTTATACACCAAAATTGCGATGAAACCATCTCAGTGACCTTAATAATGACTAAGATGTTAAAATTACAACAACGCAACAACACAAGCAGTCACAAATTCGCAATGACCATTTTGACATTTGTCATGTCATGTGCAACAAAGTTAGACGCGTAAAAGCAAATTAATGCAGACAAGAAGTCGTACAAAAGCGGAGACTACCACCAGCGCACGACCCCCACCTCCGCCCGCCTCGTCCAGCTCACCGTCCACATCGTCGTCGAGCGATGACTTTGCTACGGCGCCCGACACAGACGGATCCAGTGACGAGAGCGGGCCGCCGCCGCCACCGCCGCCACGACCACCTGCGCGACGAGGGCGGCCACCGCTGCCGGCACGCTTGGGGCCCGCGGGACATGCTGCCCCGCCCACGGCTCCCGCTGCCGGTGGTGTAGTGCGACGCATGCGATGGACTCAGACGATGAATGAGAATTGCATGCGCGCCTACTACGAGGCTACAGAGGGGGGAACCCGACTAACCGCGTACCGTTCTAGGATTCTGCCTCTGTTTCAGGCTCTTGAACCCGCCATCGCCGTATCGGAGCAACGACTAGCGGATCAGGTGCGGGTCATTCTACGTTCTAAACGTTTGGATGACTCGACACTTGATCGGCTTCGCCTGCAGGCTCTCTCGACTCGTGCAGCTTCCACCTCGGCGCGGGACCAGCCCGCCACGTCGCCGGATCCGGTGCCGACACCCGACCTGGCACCGGGGGCGCCGCGGGTTGATCCCAGTGCCGATGAGGAGTATTTCGCGAGTCAGAGTGTAAGTACTGCAACTGATGAGCATCTGAGGAGGACTTTGGAAGAGGCGATTATGGAATATCGCTCCACACCCAATTCTAGGCCACGGTTACCACGCTTGCCCATGAATAGACGCAATCTAGCGTTAATGGGAGCCCTAAACGCTTTACTGGAGCCGTACATACGGTCCAGTAAAGATTTGGACGATACGCACTCGATCATGTACTGTGGGGCCATCGCGGCGTGCCGTGTTGCTCGAGTCAAGTTTCCGGACGCTGACCGTGCACCTAGGACCGCCGGGGGTGTCCCCGCATGGCAAGTGCGGATCGAGCGTCGTATCGACTCGTTTAGGACCCTCATTGCAAAGCTGATCTGCTTCAGGGGGGGCAATAACCGCCCCCGAGTAATGCGCTTTGTGAACCAGGCGTTCGCGGGAACGGGCATCATGCCCTGCGACTACATGGCCAACCTCACAGAGCGCATTGACTTTCTGAAGCAGAAAGTTTATGCATGGGCAAGCCGTATCCGCCGCTACGGAGAGCGTGTGGATCGATTTCAACAGAACCGCCTCTTCCAAAGTGACCAAAGGAAGTTATACCGAAAGTGGGAGGGAACCGATCATCATTTGTCCGACGCGCATCTACCGGATACTACTGCCATGACTGATTTCTGGCGTAGCATCTGGTCGGTGCCCGTCGGACACATCGAGGGCGATTGGACGAACGTTGTTGAGCGTGAGTGCGAGAGCATCGAACCTATGGAGGCAGTTGTCATCAGCCCCGATGACGTAACTTGTGCCATCCGCCCTGCCCAGAACTGGAAAAGTCCTGGACCGGACGGATTGCACAACTTCTGGCTAAAATGGTTTCGGTGCTCCCACTCGCGATTAGCAGCGCAATTCCAACAAGCCATTGAGCTTGGTTCCCTGCCTCCTTCCTTAACAACAGGTGTAACCTTCCTGCTCTACAAGTCTGGTAGTACCACGGAACCGAAAAACTACCGACCCATCACGTGCTTGCCTACACTCTACAAGCTCCTTACATCCATTTTGAGAGCAAAAATTAACACGCACATTGTTGCAAACAATGTTCTGGCCTGTGCTCAAAATGGATGTAGGGTTGGGTCCCGTGGTACTAAAGAGCTCCTCCTCATCGACATGACCATTTGCCAGCAAGTCCGGCGTAACAAAGGGGCCCTCTCCGCCGCTTGGATTGACTACAAGAAGGCCTATGATTCGGTGCCCCATTCATGGTTGAAGAGGGTCTTGGAGCTGTATAAAGTTGATGCAGCTTTAAGATCCTTTCTCGGCGCGTGTATGGGGCAGTGGACCACAGTCCTTCGTCAACCAGGAGGCGGAGATGACCGCTCTGGCCCGCAGGACTTCATAAGGATCGAGCGAGGAATATTCCAGGGTGACAGTCTGAGTCCCTTATGGTTCTGCCTAGCTCTGAATCCCCTCAGCACCCTGCTGAAGGATTCAGGACTAGGTTGCCGGCTTCGGAGAGAGGGTGAAGTCATTTCTCACCTTCTGTACATGGATGATCTCAAATTATTTGCGCCAAATAGCCAAGACTTGTTGGAGCTACTGCGAACCACAGAAGTTTTCAGTAGTGCCATCAATATGGAGTTTGGTGTCGATAAGTGTGCGGTTATGCATGTGCAGCGGGGGAAAGTAGTAAATTCAACAAATTTACAGCTTTCTGAGACAATGTCGTTCAGATCTATCTCGGAAGCAGAAACCTATAAATACCTTGGTATGTCACAGTCTTTGGGTATTGAAGATATGGGAATTAGACAGGCGGTGAAGGAGCGCTTTTTCAGCCGGCTCACAAAAGTACTTAACAGTCTTTTGTCAGGAGGCAACAAAGTGCGCGCCTTCAACGCTTGGGTAATGCCCATACTCACATACTCCTTTGGCGTACTAAGGTGGACTCAGACCGAGCTGGACGCCCTGGATCGAAGGGTCCGTACACTGCTCACCACACATCGAATGCTACACCCGCGCTCATCAGTTATGAGATTGTACATCCCGCGGAAGTGTGGGGGCCGCGGCTTCCTAAATGCCAAAAACCTTCACAACCACGAGGTGTACAATCTCAGAAACTATTTTCTTAACAATGAGTGCGGGATGCATCGTGATGTGGTGGCAGTAGACCGGAACCTCACGCCGCTCTCCTTGGCAAAAGAGAACTGGCGCAAACCTGTGGTACTAAGCACCGAGGACCGCAAGGCGGTATGGAAGAGCAAGGAGCTACACGGGCGGTTTTACAAGGCCCTCACGGGACCTGATGTAGATCTGCTCGCGTCGGTGAACTGGCTACGATTCGGGGACCTCTTCGGGGAAACCGAGGGTTTTGCCTGTGCAATTGCTGACGAGGTTATCATGACGAATAACTACCGGAAATATATCCTGAAGGACGGTACGGTCGACATCTGTCGGGCATGCCGCCGTCCCGGTGAGTCACTCAGGCATATTATTTCCGGTTGTTCTCAGATTGCTAACACCGAGTACTTGCACAGACATAACCTCGTAGCCAGTATTATACACCAGCAGCTTGCTCTTCGATACGGCCTTGTGGACGTCGAAGTGCCATACTATAAGTACACAACTGCACCAGTTCTCGAAAATGGTCGTGCCACGCTCTATTGGGATCGACCTATCATCACGGACAGGACTATTGTAGCCAATAAGCCTGATATCGTGCTGGTAGATCGATCGCAGCGCCGGGCTGTGCTCGTCGACGTCACCATCCCCCATGATGAGAATCTCGTGAAGGCCGAGAAGGACAAGTCCAGTAAGTACCTAGACTAACCACCCACGAGATAACCGCCATGTGGGATGTTGACTCGACGATCATAGTCCCGATAGTCGTTACAGCGAACGGTTTAATAGCGAAGAGTCTCGACCAACATCTTAAGAGTCTCTCGCTAGATGGCTGGATCAAGGGTCAGATGCAGAAGGCGGTAATCCTGGACACGGCGCGGATAGTCCGTCGGTTCCTCTCTCTGCGGCCTTAACCACCGGCAGCTTGGGCCCGCCCCGTTGCCGGCGGCACCCTAGGTTAGGTTTTTTATAATGTGTTTATGTGTTTTGTATTGTTTTTGTATGTTTTATTGTATTTTACTTTTATAGACATTTGTATAAAAAACCTAACTTAAGAGAATAGAAAAATAAAGGAATTAAAATAATAAATATTAACTATAAAAATATAAGTAGGTATACATGTATGTCAGTCAATAAAATATGTCAAGACCTAAACATTAACTGTTATACCTACGCACAACGTACAAGTAAAAAAAAAGTCTAAACTAGTTTTAAATTGGAAGCAATATATAGTATATAATAATATTATTAATACGTTCTAATCGACAGTAACTTGGCAAAAATATTAGGTATATAGTATCAGTTTCGCTACGCAATCTATGATCAGTCATTATTACATATTTTATCTATTATATTTTATACCTTTCATTAAGTATACCAATTAGTATTATGCTCATCCTAATTATTCCAAATCATCATTATGATAGTTTACGTTATACGTAAATACATTATGCGTAATCGTTTATGCGAAATTATGCTTATGCCACTTCAATAGTATGCTTAACAACGCTATGCCAATTTGAAGTATGCGTAATAAATTATGCGAATTAATATAGACTCTCCCAGACCAGACCCGTCGATTGATACATTACATTGATACAATATTGAATTACGAAAACCATATCATGGTCAACATCCGAGGAAATGTGGAGTTTAAAATTAAAACTATCTCTTATAATTATGTACATAGCTTCATTTATACTGTCTTACGATGAAATGAGAGCTTTAAGCTTTGACAAAAACAGAGTTTCATAGTCTCTAGTCTCCTGTTTACTCCTTCGAAAATAAACCAATAATAAAGAGATTATATTAAAGAAACTAATAGAGGAATGCGTATGTTTATATGGAGAAGGCAGCCCCCATTTCCTCTACTACTCATATTATTCGAGTGAAGATGAATCTTTTATAATACATGTAATCTTTTAAACCACAAATTACATCTGGCACCGCAGCTGGAGTTCAAGAGAAATCTATTGAGAAAGTCACGCCCGTGAAATGATCCGCGAACATGCATACCCTAGAAATACTCAATTCCACACTGTTAAGTAACGTAAAAGAGGCCTTTACTACGTAATAGTGTTTAAAGTCGCAGAAACATGGCACTTTCTATTGGCTTAGCGATCGGTTTTCGTTTGGACATCGTCCACGGTATGCATTATGCAAAGATCAAAGAAAGTTTCACGCAAAAGTGAGAAACTTTGTGGTATCCAATTTCTTAGAATTACATAAGTTTACTAGGATGCTGCATGTTGTTTATAGGCTACATGATATGGGGATATGAAATGGGTATGAATATTTTATTTTAAATGGCATCATCAGTTTTGAGACTGTTGAGTGCAGTCAATGTAGGAAATTAGTCGTGTTGCATGGTTTTGAATATTTTGTCGGCTTTAATCAATTGTCGTCGACTGCGTAGTCAGATCTAACACGGACCTGAATGAATCATTTTATCCAGTCATCGTATAGAAATCGTGACATGCATCTGTTGAAACAACAAAGTACTACCGACACGACAGGAAGATATCAAATTAGTGAACACAAGTTTGTTTATTATCATACCTGGGAAGGGACCGGATGTTATGTTTGTTATTCACGTTAAAAATACGCTGCATCTAGGATAAAAAGCTTAGTAACTTTGTAAGGTCCATAAAATTTTTGATATGGTACGTTATTAACCAACGACAAAGTAATATT
The DNA here is from genome assembly GCA_025490895.1 of Thaumatotibia leucotreta. Taxonomy (NCBI): domain Eukaryota; kingdom Metazoa; phylum Arthropoda; class Insecta; order Lepidoptera; family Tortricidae; genus Thaumatotibia; species Thaumatotibia leucotreta. The sequence continues at coordinate 16,383 of JALPQI010003052.1, forward strand.
TCATTGCTTTTCCTTCTACTTGACGATTTTTTAAATTACTCAAGAGCGAGACAACTCTGTTGCCAAATTTGGGTTCAATAAGTAAAATTACGAGTTAATGACTGCTAACTGGTTATGCATATCGGTGTAAACCTACATGACCACAAAGCAACATAATAATGAAGTTTGAACGACTTTTCTAATTAACATACCTAGTAACGATTATGTACAAGCAAATGGGTAGTTTAAGCTTCTTTATGTATTTAAAATCGAATATAGCATGTATTTTTGATATTGCATTGCATACCTCAAGAGCTGCAGTGATTACTTGATTAGTCAAGGCCATTAGGCCATACACAATTTTTCATGAATTATGTATCAAATTTCCGACTTATAGGCTTCCATACAAAATAATTCATCATGCAATCAATGTATTGTCACATGATTACAATTAATTAATAGGAATCTAGTGGTTTGGTAAGGACCATTTGCCAATTAGTGTCGATAGTGTACAATTGGGTCATTGTCAGATTTAGGTTATCGTCTTTTCGGTGGACATACCTAATGTTAAGGAATTCATGTACTAATTTTGGGATAAAACAATCGAAGGTACAACTGGGTTCGCCGGTCTACAGCCCTATACAATAAAATCGAAACATTCATACAAGCTGGTAACTTTTGACCACCGAGTGGACGACTTTTGTTTTTCCGACTGACAATAACCCAATTAGGAGATAAAATTTCTGAAATTCACTACTCAATAATGATTAAGACTAACCTAATAAAAATACTTTTTCATCACACTTGCTGTCTAAGCGCGCCATTGCTTGCGCGCGTAGCGGGAGTAATAGAAAAGTGAAATTCCCTAGGGAGTAATAGAAATGTCAGTACGTCATCGAATAATGTTATGTTTTAAAAATTATTTTTTTGTCGGCAAGTGTGATGAAAAACATTGTATGCATCACGGTGGGTAAGCGGAATACTAACTCGAGTCATAAAAGCCCTCCGCCTGACGGCGTCGGGCTTCTAACACTCTCGTTAGTAATTCCGTACTTACCTCCCTTGATGCACAATGTACTATTCAATGGTACAAAAACCTACTATGGTATGGTTACGGTTTGAGGCAGATAAAAAATACACGCTATGATAAAAGTCGTGAATGTGCCATTGCTTGAATGATATACAGACAAAAGCTGCATGGGTGGTCCGAACAGGCCACACTGTAAATTAAAAACTGACCATTCATTGTAATCACGTATTTGGATTGCTGGTGATAAATAATTAAATATCTACCATTCTACCTTATTGTTTAATGAGAACAAGATGCAAATGAAACAATTGAACACATTTTTAGTAGGTAATAATTATGAGTAACGGTGTTATAATAGTATTTTATGCAACCCTCGTTTAAGAGAGGTCAACAAAGGCGAGTGGCGTGAGTAACAATTTGCGGCAAAGCCGAAAATTTTTTGACTCAGTTAAACAATGTTGCATACAATGCATACAATACTCTTTCTACGATCACACGCTTATTTTCAAATAAAATTGTAAATTTGAGAAATATTCTTAGTCAATCACAATTTTATTAATAATTATATATAATAATCAAGGTCGGGCGGGAGACGTCAAAATTAAAAAAGGAAGCTCCTCTATGGTTTACTATTCATCAGAAATGACATTTGGCAAATTAGGTTGGCAGCCATGTATTTCATTACGGCATGTATACACGAGGTGTCATAACATAAAATCCCAAAAACGCTCTGCGTGTATGCCCTGATGCGTTTATAAGGAATAGACAATATAGACTTAGCTTGACATCTTCGCCGCGGCCACGACATCGGTCTAAGGCGACCGGCTTAGCGGAAAACGTATGGTGCTCCCTCTCGTACTTATATCGGCATCCCGCTCCCACTCATGGATTCGCTCGCCGCTGTTAGCCTTAGACCGATGTCGTGGCCAGTAGGGTGGATCGCGGTTGTATGAGTTTTTTTTTTTTTATTTCAAACGTAATGGGCTAGTGAAAAGTAGATGCTCTGCTTATTACTTTAAAAGGAAATTAACTTATTTTTCAAAATTTCTTAGTTTTAATACTGCCCCAAGCCTGTCAAACATCAACCATATTGCAATCTGTGGGCCACATTTTGGCAAAGATAACTATAATTTTGGTGTATCGTTGTAGTCTGCGTCTGATGATAGTTATAAAGACTAGGCTAGAATCGCGGAAAATAATGCCGGTATTTAACACAAAGAGAGATTACAAACTAATGTAAGCGTGCGAAATTTTGTCAATTTTCCAAGGTATTTTCTAAGAAAAAAAGTCACGTTAATTGCAATAAATGTGTACTACTATTAGATTATTTGTATCCGTTTTAATAATAAATAGATGATTTGAATATTTTTATTTTCTTTTAATGGCCTTAAACACCGACTTAGATCTGTCTATAATTTTCATATTTTCAGTGGTCTTGGGGCAGTACAAGATGTACGAATATTAAGAATTGACCATAATGTTTTTCATTTACTTTATTATGGAGCATCGATTTAGAACTAGCCCATTTCGAAAATCGAAAAAAAAAATATTCGATCCACCCTAGTGGCCAGGGCATAAGGTAGGGGCTTAAAGGTGTTTTCACGACCCTGTAAATCAGAAATAAAAGTACGGGAGTAGAAACAAGCCTCCTTATGTTATTCTAAATAGGGGCTCACAGATTCTAGTTACGTCAGATATATTTAGCAGTGTTAATATGATTAACCCTTATACGTATGCTTTTTAGTCAAAACAGTGAAAACGGTTTTTATAAGTAACTAACTAACAATTTGCTCTTGTGGCATTGTACTGAGGATGATGGCGACATATCACAACGCTGATACGCTGTGCGAGGGCGAGGTAGTCGGCAGCTCTTCGGTCTCTAGTTACGTCACCCAGACCTTTCGCGATTCCATCAAATTAATAATTTGTACTTTTCGTTAAAAGCAGGCCAGATAAGCGTGATTGTGCTGGATCTAGCCGTTTATTAGGTGATGCGTGATGTTGTCACTATATGCGTCAACAATAGCTAATTAAAATACAGAAACCTGCTTTCTTTGGTGTGGTGTCACCTACTTCTCATGACTTCCGACGATGCATACACTTTTTGTTCTGCTTTCTTACTAACATATAATTCGACGTGCTTGGTGTTAAAATAATTGACGGTATCGGGTTACATACATTACAGCCGGATGTAATTTGAGCAATTTGGCTTGTTGAAGATGCGACAAGAACGATATCCGAGGGGACTTTTATACACACGAGTTCTGTTCTGAATATTTTTATGGTTCTTTTGCGAAACTGATGCTCATATCATATCACATGTTGTCATATGTCAGTGATATGTTTCGCAAAATATATAGTCGTGTGGTAAGTGGTAATAATCTGTAGTTTGCTTGCCCAAGCCGCGTGCGGATATTGCAGTCAAGCGTCATTGCGGCTTGTAATAGTGGTGTAGTGGCTGGGGGAGGTTACAGTTTCTTGGACAGAAAGGAAACTTAACCACATGTGGTCACGTGGAAGTGACTAGTCTACGATACAAAAGACGAAAACGCATTGACATGTTACGAGTGGCCATAGTGGTCGGTGTTACTTAATAAAGTATTGAATTATGTAATGTAGAGTGACATGTTTCAGTGTTTATTGTCTTCTAATATTGACGCTTATGTTAAGTATCTAACCCTACATTAACCGAACATTAACCAAAGCAATAGTTTGCAGTGTAACTTATTAGGAAAACGTGGTATTCGAGCATTGAAGTCAGGACTTAAATGCTCGAATAAACATTTGGTGATATTGATGTTACGTTATAGGCTTCCAGTACCTAGTGGGACTAATATAATTTGTTTCGCCACTATATCATTTAATATGGTTACTTCCAAAATAAAACAATACTAAAGCTTGAAAGTGTACCTAATCTTCTATCATTATATTGCTTTCACGATCGGACGAGTAACCATCATTTTGTTTTATAGTTTTCCGGACTTTCACTGTTTACTTTGGACCTAACGAGTTTTACCTCAATCGACCTTAGTAGGTGTAAATTACAACAAAAATGGTGTAAATTACTGCAAGTACAAGTAAGTAGGCACGAGGATTCGTGTTACGACCATAATGTTATTAGGTGTCCATATTTTTGAATATTAGTGTTAGCTACAGTAGTAGTGAATAATCCTTTCACATTATATTTTCACGAAAAAGGTCGATTTTCAATTACTTTCAGTGCAATGGTAAAGTCCATTCATACTATCCATAAAGTACCTACCATGTACCTGATGTACCTATGTTTAGTCAGTCTGTAGATCTGTTAGCGTCGATGTCATACTATTTTTAAAGGATTGATCATTAGGTCAATGTTAACTATGCGCGCTTATACCGCTTATTACATTAATGTTATACCTACGTTATTATTCCAGAACTGTCCTAATTAGTCGTGTATTATCATTCATAATATTTACTACACAATATCTCCGACAACAATTTATCTTTGTCTTAGTTGCTTCACACAGCGCGGTGTCTCATGATTGTGTCATTTGTTGCGAACTCGTTTTGCGAGGCTCGAAAGTTAATTTAGATACGAGTAATTTTTAACCATTCAAGTGGCCTTTAAGTAGGTAATATCCAGAAGGCTTTGTATAAAGTTGCATGAAGTAAAACACATATAAGGATTATTTTAATGAACCCACAAAAAATATCTACAGCAAAGTACTTTTGGCGCTTTACAGTATGATGTCAGTGAAGGTACTCTACATCGATCATTTTAATCATCACGTGTCTCAATAAGATGGTGTATGTATACCCAGACACGTGTAATTAGTGTAATTACATTAATGCTAGGATCATTCCATCGCGTGATTCCGAAATAGTGCATACGTATAGTCACCTGCTATAGGTAAGCTGCCATACACTTGTATAATGTATATGTATACACTCGTATATGTAATTTTAAGTACATACTTTTCTGTGGCACGGAAAACTGTATAATTTTTAAGATGGATGTATGTTCATCTAATTATTATGGGGCGGCGTTTCACGATATGCCTAGGAATTTCATGTGGCGGATTTTACGATTACAATTTACACATAGAAATTAACCAATAAACAAATATTTGTTTAAAACAATTATATGCATTTTAACCCGGAACCTCTACCTTCATAGGCAGAGTCACTAATATCAAATAAGCTATGGATGTTGACAATACATAAATAGCAAATTCTTACCGGGATGGTTTTCCTGCATTCAGGCAATCCCAGGCAATCATAGCTTCTTCATTACATGTTAAATGTTAATCGTCGCGTTCTGCGAGGACACCATCACAGGCTGCATTATAAATACTGTATTTACTAAGGCGGACTTGCACCAATCGAGATTAGCGAGTTAATTTAGGTTAAGCTGTCAAATACCATACGAAATGATGCGTTAATCCGGATTAAATCGCTAATCACGATCGATGCAATTGGGCCTAGGCTGTTTGATACAATTGTCACGCCCCAATATATTTTTTATAACTATGCCAATTAGACAAATTTCCAATTTTATTTGGACAATTTTGAAATAAGTAATGTAGGCACAACTGGCACAAAATTAAATTATCTTATGGCAGATGATACGAAACATGATACTATGATACACGACAGCTGTGAGCTAAACATGCCACAAACGGTTTCCTGTACCGTGAGGAAATAGCAGTGAACTGGTAGTAGTGGTATAACATGTACAGTCGCCATCAGATATATCAGAGCGGCTAGCTTGCTCATAAATATCAGAGCAGGCCTCTATTATCAAGGCGTTAGAGTGCATATTAAGATATTTTTGAGCACCTAGGCTAGGCCGCTCCCATATGTTATGATGACGATTGTACGAGTATGATATTGGACCCCTAATATCTATTTCTGGCATATTACGAGTAGGTAATCGATAGATCTTTAGAAATGGTAGAATTCTTGTCTGTGTAAACCCAATAAAACCATTTTCTTAACAATTAACGCTGGGTTCATTAGTTAAGTCTATAATCTTTTGACACTTGAACGTTTAACGTCGGGTAAGTGGCCTAACTCTGTATTTTATAAGAAGATCTTCATGTGATAACTTGGCGTACATCTAAGCATAATATAAGAATTGACTCTCAAAGTACACGTAGGTATACATTTCAAAACAAACATTTATGAAGCCGGATTTCATTATATATGTACATTAAAAATCCGATACCCATACAATGAGAACTGCCGGCAGCACAAAGGCCTGTGGTATCTACTGCCGTTCTCGTACAAAAGGACCGATCTCTATTGAAATATAATGCCCGTTAAGACTTGAGATTATTAAGAAGGTTTTCTGAGCGACGTGAATACAAGCTTGGGGTGAAGAACTCGCACTCGGCATTGCAAGGTGAACGGGACGGGTCCCGGCGCACGCGCACTTTTATAATATGTAGGTATAGGTACCTACTTAAGTATATTTGCGTGTGGTACTGTATAGTTACTTACTAAGCACGGTTCGATATCGACGCGCGATGATAGGTATTTATTGCATAGTCTTCAAACTGTTTCCAGTTTTTGATCTGTATACAGGGTGTCCCATAAATAGCGGTTCAGCCTGACACTGGAGGTAGGTCGACCCAAGAGATACCCAAACAACCTAACATGACCTCAGTAAAAGTTGGACGGTTTTCGAGATATTGACGTTTTAATTTTTTTTTCGAACTTGTCCATTTTTTAACATTTTAAGTGTCATAATTTACGTGGATAGCTCTTAATCTAATTTTTTTTTTATCAGAACTCTACCAAATAAAGATAAATATAATAACGCAAGTGTTAGTTTATCGAAACCTAATATTAAATGCGAATGAAACGCAATTGATTTTAAAATAAATTATCAGTAACAACAAAAAGTTGGTCTTTGATCACCTGCTGTGAAAAAAAAATACTAGACCGTACATGAAATAACAACGGTTAAATATTGTGTGTGTTATGCTGATTTTAATAAGGTATAATACCTGGTGGTTGAAATGATAATTGATTTTGAATAGGACCGATTGAGTTGCCAGCGATCCTGAACGGACAAAATTACCTTCAATTTCTGGAGAACGATTTGCCTGTTTTACTAGAAGATACGCCGTTGGCTTTGACACTAAGAATGTGGTACCAACAAGACGGATGCCCGGCACACTATGCACGCCTGGTCCGCCAGCACCTGGACGTCACTTTCCCTCGGAGATGGATTGGGCGATTGGGGCCAATTCCATGGCCACTGAGGTCCCCGGACTTAAATCCAATGGGTTTTTTACTGGGGACGTTTGAAGGATAAAGTGTATGCGAAACCAATAAGATCAGTAGAAGAATTACGACAACGAGTTTTCGAGGCAGCCCGCAGCATTTCTGATATTAATTTAAGAAGATTAGGACGAAACTTTATTAAGCGATGTTTTTTGTGTATTCGAGTCAGAGGGCACCAATTTGAACATTTGTTATAACACGTGTTTTTAATAATAAAAAACATTTAAACTCAACTGTTTCCTTTTATTTTAGTTTAAGACTTTAGGCTGGATTTTACCAAACTTTTATTAGATTAGACTTTTGACTTTACTATCCGAGAATAAGCTTTATTCTTCGAATAAAAGTTTGGTGAAATCCAGCCTTAGTCAGATATCACCCCTATTCTAAGTTTCAAAAGATTTATTTTCCATTTATTTCTTGTACAAGTAGTAAATAAATAAAAAAAACACGATACCAATAAGAAATAACTGCGTACGAAATAATTTCAAATAAAAAACAGCGGCTAACGCCATTCCTACATTTATTTAAGTTTAATAGGACAATGATACTGTGTTCCAAAATCTTGCCAGTTATCATTTCAACTACCAGGTATTATACCTTTTTAAAATCAGCATAACACACACAATTTTTAACCGTCGTTATTTCATGTACGGTCTAGTATTTTTTTTTTCACAGCAGGTGATCAAAGACCAACTTTTTGTTACTACTGATAATTTATTTTTAAAACAATTGCGTTTCATTCGCATTTAATATTAAAGTCCGACAAAATAACACTTGCGTTATTAAATTTATGTTTATTTGATAGAGTTCTGATAAAAAAAAAATGTAGTATAAGAGCTATCCACGTAAATTATGACACTTAAAATGTAAAAAATGGACAAGTTCGAAAAAAAAAACTAAAACGTCAATATCTCGAAAACCGTCCAACTTTTACTGAGGTCATGTTAGGTTGGTTGGGTATCTCTTGGGTCGACCTACCTCCGGTGTCAGGCTGAACCGCTATTTATGGGACACCCTGTAGAAGTATAAAGGCTTTATAGGCTTTGATAGGTATTTTAAAAAGACCAAGAAGAAAGTTTTTTCTGGAGTCAATGTCTTCGGAGCTAACCTCCCTCTAACTTTTGATCCGTAGGTCCAAAAAATAAGAAATAAATCATGGCTTATAGAATATTTTAAAATAAAACCATTTCAATCATAATCCGTTCCGCCGTTTTTGAATAACTACAGAACACTACACTGAGCTTGGCCCGACATGCTCTTGGGCGGTTTTTCCAATTACCGTCAAGTAATAATAAATCTGCATTATTGCGCATCTTATTCTTAGTACGATATTTTCCTATACGTATGATAAATTACCTACAACTAAATACCTACCTGCGATGGCAAAATGTTCACGACATTTGTACAGTGTCTGTACTAATCGTATATCCTATTTAGTGGAAACGGAAGCCGCGATCGTAAAAAAAACGCAACCTTCAAACTGTCCTTCGTTTGTCTCATTTATATAGAAAAGAGGTAGGAACTATCAGTACTTCAGTAGCTATAATTTGGAGGTAAGGTAGCACAAATATAAAAGGTTATTTTTTAGTTTTACTCATTCCATCTCAAACCATTTACAAAAGACGACGTACTGGATCTGGATTCTGGACACATAACTGTGTATGTGTATGTCTCTGCGAACTGGCTCAGAAAACAATCTACATATCTCATTTCATATATATGCATAGGTTGTAGAAAACGTTCCCAGACTGATATCGGCTTCCCATGGACATTCAATTTATTCGTTTATGCTGTAGATTTATTTATAGTATCTTGAGCGTTAGTGAATTTGAAACTTTCTTTTCAATATATGCGGCATAGGTGAGTGTGAATATACTGAATATGTAGATCTGGAATACGACGGATAGTCTAGTTGTATTACAATATATCAATGACAGTAACCGTTATTTTCTCCATATAAAAAGAACTGATCTTTTTTCGTTCTTCGGTATATAAATTGTAAGTTAATGGAGTAATTTAAAAATATGACATTGTAAATTACATACAATATGGAGCAGTAGATAAAGAGTATAACACATTTTAAAATATCGAGGTATTTGTAAAATACCGGTTCCGGTCCCTGCGATATATTATCTTCTCTAATATTATTAAACTCATTTTCAAAGACTACTTAAACCGGAGCCCCTGCAGTATAATCAACCAATTGGCTAGGCGACTCCGGAACTATGTCAACGGGACGCCATTAATCGAAATGTAAGAAATCTCTTAATACAAATAATTATGACAAGATTCTATAGTAGTTCCAATTGTAAATTAAGCAAAATCAAATAGACGCTAAATCATCGCCAGCATTCTAATTGTAAGTTATTGGCCGACGTTTTCCGTAATAGAAAAGATATCAACGAGCGAGGCGTTACGTCAAGCCACGAGCATGAAATCACATTATTTCCACTTCCCATTGCCACAACTGGATTTTGAAGAACTTTAGAATCTAGAACAGTAGAGCTATTTCCTTAGAAAGGGTAAAGGCAAATGACACAGAGAATAAAGGGTTGAAGTTATTTTGTAAGGTACGAGGACTTGATAAGGGTATAAATTGTTTAATTTATGATGTTCGATTGTGTTGAAGTAACACTAGGAAGCGAACAATCGGTACTTTCGGTAGCAAGGGCTTAAGTTGTAGCTAACTGAGATAGAAGGCTTAATTACGTTATATATAATTCTAAGCTTTTAATATGGCGCTTACGGCTCGCGGTGTTGTATTTGTATACGAACTTACGAACATAACGCCATAAGCGCCATCGAAAATGTGGTCGCTTTGCCCAGATAACATCACATTTGGACATTTTTCATCGCCAGGCCTGCTGCCAACACGGAAATTCGTAAATTTCGGGGATTTGTCTCTGTCACTCCAACGAAGGCGTCATTAGAGTGCAAGTGACAGAAAAATCCCCTAAATTTGCGGATTTCGTAGTTCGCGGTAGGGTCGCAGTATTCAGTATGCACTGTCGTTAAGTCGGGAACATAAATAGAGAAGTTAGCTAAACAAGCTAGCGAAAGTCCCAGACAATGGCAGTGCTTGTAATTACCGAACGTCGTGGGATGTCGGGGAAAGTAGCCGAAACAAGCACGTGTGGAAGCCGGTCGTGTCGAGTGATAAGTGAGAACCTGAGCAGTTTGTCCAGAAAATGCTCGACCGAACATTGTATATGTATGATCTAATGAATAAATGCCTCGATATAAGAACTTTTTTCATATTATGACCTCAATTTCATTTGACAGTCAAGTACCTAACATTCTCTGAACCGCGAATGAGCCTAAAGGTGCAAGCAGTTGCAGACCAAACGAGCATTCGCTATTCTGTCCCCCACTCTACGAAATCAACGAATCACGTTTCGTGTAACGATCGAATTTCGTAGAGTAGGGGGTTAGAATAGCGAATGCTCATTTGGTCTGCATGCGCCTTAACATGCATGGCTCAATAATGAAGGACCACTTAATAAGTTTCCTGTTTCCACTACTTTCCACCGTTTCACAGTCGCTGGATAAATAAATCCGTCAGATATAATGGTCAGTATCCTTTTCCCCAGGCATATAAAAGAAGAATAGCGAGCATTCGGGAATGATGAAGGCCCTTAGTAGTAAATTCCACAGCTATCAATTCGTATTCTCCAAATGATATATAAACGCGTACCTATCTACTTCGTAAGTGGGTTTAATTTGTCGATTCGTTTACCATGCTATTAACGGTCTCACCGGGATCCGAGTCACGACCGTACGACCGTTGACCACTTCCTTGGCCTGCTTTTGGTCAATTCAACTGAAAGGGAGGTCGCTTCTGGTAAGTTACGCTTAACTAAAAAAAAAAAAAAAAAAATAAATAAATAAAAAAACTTGTATACTAATTACTATTAAACGGCGAGTTTCGGCCAGAATTACTTGACCTTTTCGATGTAAGTATAATAGGATTTAAAACAATTTGATGACGCCGTATCCAATTATGTGTGATTAATGAATGGAGAGAATCGATAAATATTACTAGCCTTCATATTGTAAAAACAATATAATGATGTTAAGTATAATACTAAACATACTATTTAAACAGTCAGATTATCCTAATCAGTCGAAATGACAATAGATACAATAAGCAATCGTAAAATAAATTGCCGAGTATGTAAAAACAACCTTTACTGTAATGCGTAGCTAGGTATACTTAATATTTTCACGAGTGAACTGACAGATACAAACTCTTACATGAAAATGTGGAACAATTACTCTATATCAGTTAATACTATAGGCAGAGCATAATTAAATTATGTACTTACAGTTTTGTTAGGTTATGTTTATGTTTGCATACGACCAAATTATTCAACTACTCAAACTTCCAACTCAGTACATGCAGCTATTAACAGCTAGCTGTGCTAATGTTGTTACCTCAAGTAAGTTCGAAAGTAACGACTGTTTCAATAGTTACAATAAAATGAAATCAATTAGATTAAATGTAAGAGAAAGTTAAATCAAAGCTAATATGTATATTTTCCTGATATTAAATGCTTGATGTATTTCGGTCATTTCATTTGTTTCATTTCCTCACGGAAGAACGTAAATCCGTCCACTCAGTATGCGTGTAGACAATATCGTTGCCTGGAAAAGGAAATTGCTTCTACATATGTGAAATTATCCGTATATTTTATACAATAATGTGTAGGTACCAAAGAGTTTTTTAGACACATGCAAATGAATGCTACAATTATGGAGTAATCACATTGCAAACCGACAGTAAATGCATAGCGCACGTGCAGTATAATGCATTAATTACTTTAATTAGGTCTCCGATTTTCAAAGACTAATTTTGCGATAAATTACATAAGCGTCACATTTAATCAGACTTTCTTATTTTCCCATCGAGTAGCATCCGATACTGGAAAGACTAATCGATTCAAAGATCGACGAACTCAAGTTGAAGGAACGTCTCGCTCGGTTGGCTGATCGCGCTCTTTTACTATTTGTGATTCAACATTAACACCCATGGGCCCACGGCATAGGGTTCATCACGACAATTGATGCCGGTGAGAAATACTAAATTAATGTCCGTGGGAATGCGCTCAGATTGTTTTTATTAACCAAAGGAAAAAAGGATTTGATGACGAAACATGACAGCCGATACGTAACGTAATACAACCTGCCTTAAAGTCTGAATCTCTTACCCCGTAATGATTATCGGAAGATGTGGGACAAATCGATGTAGGTTTCTTCAGTATAGGTACCTAGTTATTGCACGGTCATTGAAAAAATTGACGATGATTATAATGCTTGGTCCTTTTCAGTGCCAGTGCTTTCTGAACTATTAAATTGATTTTCCCAAGTCGCGGTTTGCCGGATTATTTCTTAACCACTCGTAGACAGGTGACGGTGTACCACGGTCTCCAACCGGTTCCTAGGAATTCGCGGCGCACACAAGATGGAGAAAATTTTGTTTAAATAACCGAGATCTTGAGGCGTCGCATCTGAGTATGAGGTTCCATTTGACGAAAGTTTTAAAGGAAGCCTACTCCTACTTATTTAATTAGCCATGGGCATTTAGCACGGGAATGTTTTCTGTTTGATGATTGATGATGAAGGCCAACTTGTGGATTTGTTTAGGGATTTTATTATTCACTACATCTGTAGGTACCAAGTACGAATCAAAGTCGGTTCCCGCTGTCTGTTTCTACTCTCTATCCCAATGTCTGTACTTTACTTACACAACACACTTTTATGTGGTTATTTTCAATAGAGTGATTCAAGAGGAAGGTTTATAATGTATAATAATTGCACCCATTCGAAGCCTGGACCAGTCGCTAGTATTATTAGGTATGTATTTTCTAAGTATTATGCTCTACCAGTGTCTGTGCCTGTTCATGTCAAATGTTTAGTTTATAGTGATATAATAAATACCACGATTTCATTCGCGACGCCAGAATATGTTGCCATTGCCACTGTGCACTGAGCTACTCGTATGTAATGTTTATTCGGCCGTAATTTCTGAAAAAAATTAAACCACAGGTCTAATTAAAATAATAATCTACATATATAAGCCGAGTCGTTATTTCGTGAATGAAGGCTGCGTTTCTATTCTACTACGTCTACCGACCAGCTGAGAGCCGTCTTAGCTATTTTAGGCACTGGTCTCCCCGCGAGCTAAAGAGTACGTATCTTTTATTCGTTGTTATAGCCCATAGTTCATAGCTTAGTAGCTCGCGGTGAGTGCCTTAGATATGTTCGTAAATTTTAATTTACATTTACTTTAGTTACAATAGCTAGGAAGAGACACGCATCCATTTAATAACTTTGTACCCTTGTTAAAAGTAAAAGTAGCATCAACCAGTGATAAACCTGTGCTCGTAAATAACGGCACGGCCCAAACGTGTCCAGCAAATCAAAACAAGGCGCAACGGTGCGCCGCAAAAACGAGAGCCACCGGCGCATGAACGAACGAATATTAAAATATGGGCTGCACTGTACAGCCAGCTTTAAAGACAAATATTTACCGCCTTATTACAATGGGATATGGTACAAATTGTCCACTTGTAGATCATACCGATTAAGACGATACTTAAATATTGTTTATGTACGAGGTTTTATTACTGTGGTTATGGTTGCAGTGTTTTGCCTGTGTCTCGGGTATTTATTCACTTTAATGTAAACTATGTTACCATAAATAACTAAAAAATACTTATAAGTGTTTTAAGTACCTAGTTTTATCTATCACGTTCTGCAAATTTGGCTTAAGCAATTGGTTTTTAACAAATTTCAGGTTTCAGAAGAACTGAATCTGTTTATCCTAACTAATAAAATTTCCTAGACAGGATTTCTAGCTAAAGCAAGTACCTAACAGTAAAACCGGTTTCCTAAACATGTTTTCTCTAAATTACAATTTAGATGTTAGATGTCTAACAGGGCGCCGAGATAAATGTAACGTCTGACGACCCAGTTAACTAACTCTTATAGTATAGTATACTTACTATATCTGAGCGTCCATATCTTGGTAGAATATATTTTTGAATACAATCTTCAGTACCTAGTTTTCGACTTAAACGTGAGTAACCAAGATATAAATCTTATCCACCATTTTGCAGGACCAATAAGAACATCAGATTTTTTCGTTCAAAAGAGTATATTTCTTGTTTCAGACGTATGCAGGAGCTGAGAGCTCATCAGGCATCAACCCGCAGGCGCAAGCCATCCTCGACAGCCTCAACACAAAGTACTACTTCTACACGAGGACGAGGGGGCTCTTTCGGATCTGCTACCCGAAGGAGAGACCTCCTACAGGTTAGTCTTCCAATTTATGTTACCAAGTCAACATTGCATTATTATTAAATCTTGGAAACCTTGTTGCAATCTAAGAAGGTTCCTGATAAATAATAAAATAGTATTGGATGTATGTTGACCACATCACAAGTATCACAACATACATAGTATAAATATGGATTTAAACCAAATGAGAGAATGCTCATTCTATCCCTCATTCTATGAAATCCCCAATCGACGAATTACGTTTTGTGTAACGAGCGAATTTCGTAAAGTGGGGATAGAATGAGCATTCGATCGTTTGGTGTAAACTCACCTGAAAACGAAGTCGCTTCCCGCTTTATGTCCATAGGGAAAATAAATACATAGATATTTTTATATCTTTCAAACTACGCAACGGAATTTGATGTGTTTTTTTAATAGAAAGAGAAAGAAAAGGTTTTAGTATTTTACCCGTGCGAAGCCGGGGCGGGTCGCTAGTCTAGTAAATATGTATCACCGCGTCACAAGTGCATTTAGCTGTTCCATTAGCGGCACTCGATGATTCTGCCAGGATTGTATTGTAACAATGTACAAGTATCAGGAATAATTAACGTCTATCCACGGATCGCACTAAATACCATCTTCATCGAAAGATAATTATACATTCCGTAATTTCTCAGAAACGCCACAAAACAATCATCACAGTGTTAATTCTAATGAACGCCCATGGTAATGATCATCATCGGCTATTGGAGCGTGACCATAATTTCACAGGAGTATAAGCTTAAACACTCAAGAAATATGATTTATAATGGTGTGGTATACGATATGACTACACTGTTATGGTCAGTAGAACAGGTGTGCGGTAAATCGCTAACTGTTGCTAATAAATACAATAAACATAACGTCCTAAATAACTGGTCCCATTTGTATTGGAAGTGCCAATGTCATTTAACCACATTGTAGAATTGATTTTTGTTGGTAAAAAATGTTAGAGGTAATTCAATATTAGGTTTCGAACCTTGACTTGAATAAATATTACCTGTAGCCATAAATGATTGGAGCGACAGTATGTCGCTGCGAGAGACTTCCCGTCTTTTACGAACTGTGTTGGGAGTTGGGAGTATTTATGTGTATGGATAATCAGACACTGTATAAGCCGTGAGTCATTTATGTAATGTCAAGTACTTACTTTTAAAATAGATACGTATTTAAAGTACCGACTGTTAATCCTAAATCGGTTTAAAGGATGACACACATTAAGTTGCGGGCCAGGGCAAGCACGGCACAGGCCATGTTATCCGACACATCGACGTCAAGTCGATGTGTCGGATAACATGGCATTGATAACATGGCTCGTGTCTAGACTGGCATGGAATCGGCTCGGTTTAGTGTGAGCCATTCCTACATCGGTATCTAAAATGCTCGTACGCTGCATCCAATACACATAACTTACACTTTGTTCCAATTCCACTTCCACTTTGTTCCATTGTCGTGACGGATTGACTTGTTAATTTGGACGATAAGTTTAAGGCAAATGACACAGGCATGAGTATTTAAGCTAAAGCCCCGTTATACATATATACGCTCAATAAATAAGGTCTTCACCACAACACCTTCAATTACCAAATAACTCTGAAACCTATGATTAGATGAATTTCACTTTTGATCAGCATCCATTACAGCAAAAACCAAAATGATAAATAAGTAATAGAAAGCGAAACACCTAACGAGCGCAATACCACGCCCTCTATGCAGGAAAAAATAGGTAGTCATGAGAATTAATAATATTCATAAATAAACGCGTTGTAACGAGATGACATAGTTTTAAAAAAATTCAATTTAGAGATGGACTGACGACTTAAATGCTTCTATTTCCTTATTGTAGCTCGGCAGTCTACGTATATTTTGAGTTCAAAACTAATAAAAATGTATCCTGTATTAGAATTTAATTATCAAACTAAGTAATTTGTTGACCTTTTGTCGTCATACTTGTCAATCGAGTTAGTTAGTTTGAATACTTTGAAACATACATTCTGATGCACAATATTGACAATGGATGGACATACAAGCGACAATTTGTTTTGTACATACTCGCAAATGAGAAGATATAGTATGTAGATCTTCAACATGATAGGGTTAATAAAGGACCCCCCATACATATTATTTATTCTGTCATATCGTAAGCTAATCATAATTAATGATATTTTACATTGTTTTCATTGTCCGTGATTTCATTTTTTTACACAGGATAGAAAATATGAGGTAACTATTCATATACGAGATTTAAATCGTTTATGAAACTGCGTAGAACCTAATATGTAGTCGGTCCATGAACTTATACGTGAAATTCTTGAGGTAAATATTGTTGGCATTCGGTTGCTTCCGGTGAACTTGTCATATTCGAAAGTGGCCAGTTGGCTACGCTATAATTACCTCTCATAAATTCAGCTCAAGTAAGACGCACCTTATTGATGGCGGTCAGCTGGCCATATTTGCAAGGTTTGACGTCGATTTTGTATTTGTAAACCTAATCGTTTTGTATGCAAAATAGTTCTAAGGTCTAGGTCGTAAGTGGACAATTTAATTATTATAACGCCGCTTTGTAACGTGATTCCCTATTTTGTCTTAGAGAAATCCTAATTGTCGATTAATGCCAGATTTACTTTTGATGCTGCACTTAAAAGATTTTTTCAGTTGTTGCTGCATGCGACGCACGCGACGTTAGCTTACCACTATTCGTCATTAATATCAGCATTACATAACATGTGTTACAGATGTATTTGGATTAGGCACGCAAGGTGCATACCACATGCACAATCACATTTTACTTGAGTTTTTATGGAAAAAGATCTCTTTACCTATGGATATAGATAAAAATACATATAAATGGTTCTATCGCATTTAGAGTTGTCGATTTAATAAAAATCATGAATTTGCTCTAGCTCTAGTAATCTACGCCATATTATCTTACCTTTCATTCTTCACTTTCCGCATAAACGCTACTACAACTACTACAAGTACTAAATATAATGCACAGTAGGTATGTCAAAGTATGTTAACAGTTTCAGTAGGAAACAGCTTTAAAATTGGAACCAAGAAAAAATACAATGAAACGTTTGTTTTTGATAGCTTCGTGATAGATAAATATCAGTTACTAATATACTTAATGTTGAGTTATACATTGATTTTCTTCTTCTCTTACGCTTTGACACATGACATGACCCTATCACCATTCAGTACCTATTCATAATGCTCCTCACCTCTAACTATAGTTATCTCTAAATAAATATTACTTACGACCGATCTGCGCAATGTTTGACTGTAACGTAAAAATGGGTTAGTATTAGTACCTACCTACTTAGTTATGTGCTCCATTGTAGTATCATTATTAAGTCTGTATACATAGCTGATGGTATGTAGGGCTCGTAAACCATTAACTGCGTGTACGCGCGTACGTGCCGCGTACAGACTCCGTCAAGGCTGCAATGCGCGAATCACGTCGAGTAGATTGTCACTGCGCCGATAATAGTGAGTATAGTGACACAACGACTATTCTTCATTCAAGGGTGCTAAACAAAGAAAAACGTGGCTCGCGTTAGGAAGATAATTTAATTGATTTCATCTTGCTCGTAAGCTTTACTCTTTTGATTTTACAATGTCATTTGAAATTGTGACCGCTTTTAGTTCACCAATTATGTAAGTAGGTAAGTAGGGAGTAGATACATAGCTTTTAACGCATATTTACCCAATGTATTTATTCGGCATTAATGGCAGTTTGGGAAAACGATTTTCGGAAAATACAGTACCTACAGAAGAAACTTAGAAAGTAACATTTCATTACCAGGTGAATATCGGAGCGTTTCAATCGCCTAATTTTGGTGAAATCATTTTTGCCGAAGTTTCTAAACGTCTCAATGTTATACATACTTCGTCATTTATATAAGGTACCGTGCCTCCTACAAATGAAATGAAAATGAAATAAATGAAATGAAATAAATGTTTATTCAGACACAAATCTTAGAACTAGATCACAACTTCCGCCAAACCAGAGTTAAGTATGGTTTGTTGGCAGACGAGGCTCCAAATGACATTAGGTAAAAAGTTCTAATAAATTCGTCGTTACTATTATTAAATTTACTTTAACAAACATGAATAATTCCAACACTCATACACATACTTAAGTGTAGTGTTTGTACGAAAAGAACATATAAGCAGGTATACGCACGCGAACGCGAAATGACAAAGTAAATGACAAAATAAATAGAAACTTCGGCAAAAATGATTCCACCAAAATTAGGTGGTTGAAACGCTCAGATATTCACCCTACCAAGTTTGTAATTTCGCCAAACTCTTATCTCTAGCAATCAAACATCGATTTCGAAACCGCGCATTTGTGCTATTGTCACTGACGAATCCGCCACCTAGAGTTCTGCAGAGGTCACAACCTTGACCGCTCGTTTTTGAGACAGTCCTTCGATTGTCGTTTTACCATGGTGTCTGAGCAGCAGAAGTCGCGTGAACCTTTGTATCGGTTGTTGTCATAGTTAAATAATTATGATGCATATGATAATTAAAATTACCAAACAATACCTAGATAGATACCTACCACACGTTCTTCCGCAAACATCGAAAATGACAGAGAAGCTACTCAGAGATGATGTACCTACGCTATATAAATTTTCAAATAAAAAAAAAATTGCACACACCTCTGCAAAGAAGTGTTTTGTGGAATTCTTAAGTACATATATATCAAAATAGCATTAGATCTGATAACATCGATTATTTAATATACTTAATTTAATTTTTTTTTTCTTTAGCGGTCTATAACTTATAATAAAATGGCTGCTAAACAGACTATACCATGCTTTTACTTTCACCCAATCCGGTTAGAAACACACGAATACACATTTATAAAATTGCAATAACAATCAAAATTTTTTGACCTTAATCGTTAATGAACGTTAACTACCTACGTCGTCAACGATTACGGAAAATCGTCCCAATAACTTGCGCAAGATTTGACGTAGGTATTGCTAACTACATTCCGCCACTGCTGCCTAGACGAGCTACATTGGTAAACTGGTATAGTCGCAGGTTTCGAGACAATAAACTCAAATATTCAGTTGGGCAACAACCAGCTTTGATGCATGTTAGCAAACGACCATATTCAAACAGTCTTGCGTCACGCAATCCGATAATTCATGATAAACTTAGTATCACGCATGCAAGTACCTGCAGTACTTAGTCAACGGTACATAATAATGGGTCAAGAAGCTACCTGTTATAAAAGATTTTTAAACAGCATTTTGATTAATTTTCATTTCTGCTTCAAGTCGGTACCACGTCAAGACATCCAACATCTCATTTAGGAGAGACATATGCATATTTTATAGCTACATATATATGGACATCTACTTACAATTAGTCGTTGGTGAGGAATGTAAAACGTGATTTAAGTTTTGTTCTAGCTAGTTTGATGGAGTGACTATGACTACCATTATGACTTCATCATCATCATCATCATCATCATCATCACATCAGCCGAAAGACGTCCACTGCTGAACATAGGCCTCCCCCAAAGATTGCCACAATGACCGGTCCTGCGCCACCCGCATCCAGTGGACTCCTGCGACCTTCACCAGGTCATCGGTCCACCTTGTGGGGGGCCTACCCACGCTACGTCTTCCGGTACGTGGCCGGGGCTATGCTAGGAGTCTCTCTGCGTGATCGGATTAAAAATGAGACCATCCGCAGCAGAACCAAAGTAACCGAAATAGCTCTCCGAATCGCTAAACTCAAGTGGCATTATGACTTGTCAAAAGATAATTAAGATTGACGTGTTGCAATAATAAATAATCGATCATATGGCCGAGAACCAATTACGATTGCATTAGATTCTCGCTTACAAATCGTCGTCTCATTGCTTTCTCGCGGTATCCGAAGAATATAATCGCTTCGTATCATTTAAAAGCAAAAACGTTGGTGCAAGGTATCACAGGTGAAATCTTCGTTCTACAAACCGAGAGACAACCGGTCCTGAGATGGCTATACTCTCGTCTTGCTCGTTTAGTAGGGAGATGCGCGGACCTTTTTTTATGAGCGATTAAGATTAAGGCAGTGGAAGGTCACGAAGAGCCCAAGGCGGGCTGCGGTTAGCTTTGCATTTCAAAGAACTCTTCGCTTAAATTATTACTTGGGATCTATAATCATTTCGACACTAAGCCTCTAAACATGCCATTTAGGTCGGCTACTTATCGCTTCTAACTTCGAGTTGTTCAGTTGTAAGGTCACGTTTCCGCTGCATTCATTGTCACTGTGATGTTAATTGTTTAAGTTATTTGTGGAAGCGGATGGCATCGGTCCTCTAATGAGGAATTTAGGGGCCTTGTATTCTCTAGTAATACTTGAAAATTACTGTTTCCTGTTTTAGAGAAACATCCTTAAATGTTAGGGTTTTATTAAAAACATCCCAGGGAATACGGAACTACGGAAGGAATCGGTTTGTACCTTTATACGAATGAAATGTGTAAGCTGCCTTAGTACAAGCGACAAAGTGGGAAGTTACTAAACGGCTCACAAATAATTTCTTTAGTCAGCACTCGGCAGGTCCTTAGGTTGCCGGTATGTTAATGTGATTGCGCGCCCGGCCGATGGTATATGATAAGCCATTTAATTCCTTATTTATTTTTATTAAGAAGATTCTATTCTATTATTCATTTTGTCCTTCGTATGAAGCAGATTTTATTGTATTAAGTATATTATCTAATACTCAAATTACATGACATGTGTAATACATGTCAGTAATACGTTCTAACAACACTGTCTAAGTACGGAAAAACGGTGCAGCAAAGGTAGGTAATTAGTTAATTACTAAACAACTGCATGCAGCGTACAATGTACATTCTTATATTCGGAATGCTGTCTTAGGCTAATATCCCTTACAGAGATAAGGTCTGCGACTTCTGTGAGTCACTATCATTAAGTGTTGCAGTTTTACTTTGTATGGAAATTTCACAGGTGAAACATAATATGATAATAAAGATTTTCATACTTTTGATGAATCGCTGATTAAGTATATCTTAAGGTTACCACACGAAGTAAAATTTCAGATAAAATATTGTACGTAACATAACATTATCTATCTTCGTAGAAATTGCCTAAGTAATGGACGGTCATTTAGGATATAGATACTATAGATAGACTCACGTGCGTACAGATTTCTATAAAAATGTATTGCATACTTCTACTTATCTAGTGTACTCACGGTTTTGATTATTTCGTGATGATATGGACTTCAGAGTGGATTTATTGAGTCTTATAAATATTAATACAATACCAATAAATACACAAAAACTAATAATGCGTTTGGGGTTTCTAATGCCCGACTTTTCTAATGACCGTGCTTGGTAGGTTAGCTGATGCATGCATGTATATTTAAGCATGAATTACCTATATACGTATAAGATACATATAGGTACTAAATTTACCCACACGACCCACACATCTATATATGAGATTATCCATGAAAATTCTGAAAATTATCTGGATACCTAAGTGATATTTTGATAGGCATGTAGATATATAATAGTTATTGGTCATATTTTACATTACAATTAGCTTGAAAGAAGTGCCAGTAATGCCTCTATTTATTCTAGCCGTTGTTCCTAGACCTTAACGACCTCGTATTTAGAAATCAAATATTCCACACTACACACTGTAGGCGTAGCAAACTGCTTCTACTCGTATTGTAATTGTCAAAAGTGCACAAGGTTAAGCCTTGTTCTCGGCTAATAATTATCAACGATTAGTATTGTATTCAATACCGTCCACGCTAAAAATTCAGGCTATATCGCACTTGGCAAATACTTATATTAAGATTTGTTTTTGTATGGCGTTATACAAATCGATGGGCGGTGCTGGTGATAAGTGATGTGCATTTGTAGCACTTCGACATCGGACTTTGCATAAATTAATTATCTACTAATAGGACTTTAGATGTCGAGGAAATCAATTATCGACATGGGTTTAATAATATTGGCTGATGAAGAAACAATGATCAAATGTTCTGTCTTCTGTTCAAATCATTAAAGCTTTCCTGATTTTTATTTTTGTCTAGGTACTAATCAAATAACAATTTTTAGTTTTAATTCATAGGGTGACACAAAAATAAATAATTATTTGTCGTACCCCTTTTGAATTACAACTTCTACCTAGGAAAAGATCATAAAATTTATTTTAGAACCACGTAATTTTTAAGCGAAGTATATTTAAGAAGGTCGCCTTGTACCTAAGCGCTTCCTACTGATTTTTTACTATACTTTTTTGCTTCAATGTATCCACAGAACATATATTACTATTACAACAACGCAGACTGATAAAAACGTTAATTAGGTATTACTTTTGTAATATTGTATCGATATTATAAGTAGGTAGGTAATAACTAATAATATATTATGAGTAATCATTACTAATATTATTTATTTATTTATTTAAACTTTATTGCACAAAAGTAAAACTTAAAGTACAACAGGCGGACTTAATGCCATGAGGCATTCTCTACCAGTCAACCTTGGGGCAAAGCAGAGAAAATTGTAGGCGGCGCAACTATATAAATATAAACCAAATCTGTGTATAATAAATTAATTAAAAAGCAATTACAAAATCGTACATATATATACATACATTATAACATACTCTAATATATTTATATAAATATCATACATATATACATATAATATAATAATATAACTTGCTCATGAAGGAGATACCAATTAGTTATTCTTAGAGCAACCAGCAAAGAAATTACGCACGGATTTTTTAAAAGCGTACTTGTTGGATAATTTCCTGATGCTAGGGGGAAGACCGTTCCACAGACGAGCCACCCGGACGGAAAACGAATCAGAGACAAAGCCAGTTCGATGGAGAGGGATAGACAGAGAAAGATTGCCAGTAGAGCGAAAATGACGAACGATGGATGCACCATAAAAGTGAAAGAAAGATTTTAAATAGGCAGGGGAGTTTGAATCATAAAGAATGGTGTGGAGAGTGCAAAGCATGCGTACATTACGACGTTCGCGTATGGGGAGCCAACCGAGCTGAGATCGAAATGAGGACACGTGGTCATATTTTCGGAGACAGAAAATAAATCTAATGCAGTTATTAATTAGTCGTTCCAACTTATCCAAAAGTTCTTCCGTCAAGTCCGGGTAACACACATCACCATAATCGATAATGGGAAATATCAGGGTATTTATTAATAACAATTTAGTTTTAACGGGCAAAAAGTTTCTTAGCTTGTTTAGCGCATGGAGAGTGTACGTAACCTTTCGGCTAATCTCCGCTACCTGTGGTCTCCAACTTAAAGTACAATCCAACTGCACCCCCAAATTCTTAACACTCTGGCTAAAAGGAATAGGAATCCCATTGAAGTGCACGGGCCTAGTAGTGTCATAATATTGCAACAAATCGATAAATTAAGTATTTACGTCGGCAGGATAATCGGTCAATTTATTAAATTGTTTACTTAAAGCGAGATTATAAGCAGAGGATAGACAATATGATTCGATACATTTATATACAATTATATATATATTATATTTTTAACATCGCCTACTTTTGAAATATTAAAATTAATATGTACATACGTAAACACATGTATTGTTATTTCCAAGGGTAGCTACGCAGAGTGATGTCATGGCATGGC
Organism: Thaumatotibia leucotreta; assembly: GCA_025490895.1. NCBI lineage: Eukaryota > Metazoa > Arthropoda > Insecta > Lepidoptera > Tortricidae > Thaumatotibia > Thaumatotibia leucotreta. The sequence continues at coordinate 40,643 of JALPQI010003052.1, forward strand.
TATCGTGTTGACTTCTTGACTTGGCATTGTGGCGAGCAAACAGATTTATCTAATACCCGTAATTACCGGATTATTATGAAAATGAGTCTTACGCTGTAACTTTTATCAGCCGTCAACAGAACACAAATTGCATCCGGCCATAGCAAGCGCTTACACATGCAAACAATTTTATTGTAGGTACTTTACGTCATTCTTAGAGTTAGGTTTTATCGAGTCCTTGACCCATTTTAATCCTCTTTTAATTACTTACCAGACATATTATATTATAAAGCGATTTATTGTGCAGCATTGAAATCGATTTTTTTTTGCATATCACATAGCATGTAGATACAGCAAAGACAGAGGTTATTTATAAACGACGAGGCATTCTATTCTGTGTGATGTTAAATGAATCTTAATTGATTATTTCTCTAGAAAATGTTCGTAGAAGTTCCATTACACCTATCTCCTTCTATAGTGCATGTTATACCGAAATTGTTTAAGAATTTACCTGCACTTAAATATCTGAACTAGGAATTTCCCACGTGAGTTGTATCAGACAGAAGAAATACAGCTTAATACCTTTGCATGTCTGAAGTACTTACCAAACCCTAAAAGCGTTGTGGTCAAGCTGTCAATTAAGAACATATTGTTCCACTGTTAAAAGTTAATGATGCATATTATGTGCGAAGACTGAATATTTCGCAAACTGTAGTTACGTTCATATCTATCTATAGTGTTGAAATATCAGTAAATTCAATGCCTATGTAAAAACCAAATAACGTGGTGAAAAGATACTACTTTTTTTTGGTTTAGGTACTTTCAACTGGCGTGCTATAAAATAACGTTGTTCGTAATCTAATTTTTATATGTAGTTAATCTATGTATAGTAGAACCTTAAATTAATATTTGTTAGATCTAGCATTTGACAGCCTAGGGCCGCTAGGGCAAAGTGGTTTAATTTCGGATGTGATAATAGAGACTTATGGCACGTGGTGATGGTATTAAGAATACATTTGCCTCAGGCGCGGATCCAGGACTTCGGTCAGGAGGGGGGGGCATTGACCTATGATATGTTAGTATTTTATGCTTAAAACAGCACCTAGGCATACCTAAGTCCAGTGTCAGGGGGTACAAGTGCAAGTGCCCCCATTGCCCCTTACCCCCCTGGATCCACGCCTGATTTGCTTCTACCCCAACTTTTCCTATAGGTGTCGTAAAAGTCGACTAAGGAATTGTGTCACTGACCGTTCATTTATTGATGACGGGCAGCAGCGTCATCGTAATGAACACATTACCTACCGCGATCGCCAACCCGCTTGCTCAGCGTCGCGGTAATGGGCCTTACCTTCTAACGCGCCCATACCATACGCAAAAGAAATAAGACAAACCTATGTCCAGCATAAGGCTGCGGCTCCATTTAGGCGGAGAAGAGCGGAGATGTGCAAAATTTACCAATTACATTCTTCAAATTCAAACACTGTGATGCGGTCTCATTGGCCAATTTTGCACATCTTCGCTCCTCTCCGCCTTCTTACACTCAAATATTTAGTTTGATGTTCAATAATGTCGTGATGCCGTAGTGGTGGGACATATACTCAGGAAGTCTGTGCTGTTGCCAGTTTCAACCAAGTTAACTCGGTAATGGGCATTCAATCACAATGATATTATCACTTCATATAGCTCCGGCATGCGTGCCGGCCGTCCAATCCCGTTGTTTGACCGTTCACAGCCTGCCACGCTCAGTGAGGCACACGATGCTCAATCCGCGTATTCACATTGCTTACAGCAGTCTTATCACATGATTGGTGCAACGTATGTTGCTACGATAGACTTCCCGTCTTTTACTATGTTAATGAAACAGGGACGGATAGGGACAGGGTCTACGCTACGTTGCTGCGAGATAATGTAGGTAGATGTGCTAACTCTACATCAGAGCCGATGAATCGAGCGGAATACTTCGTAAATCGTGACACTAAAATAAAATATTTTAAAATAAAAATAAAACCGCCTTCAAAAATTCGCCAGAACTAAAAAGTTAAAAATAATTTTATTTCCTACTTCTTAGGATTTCCTACCCAAACCTTTAAACCTTTTACCCTATTCATTGAAATAAAATATTATGGCTAGGTATCCTACAGATTTCTTAGAAGTCGGTGCCAAGCCAAATACGTTCATAGGTAGGTATATATTAGATAGAGCTTTGTAATTTACTGTCACTCCGATTATGCTTTTATCAACAGAATGGTCTGCCTCAGTCATTTTCATGAAAGCATAGCCGGAGTGACAGTAAGTTACCAAGCTCTACCAAATACATAATACTCGCGAAGTGAACATATTTGGCTTGGCACCGACTTCTAAGAAATCTGTAGGATACCTAGCCATAATATTTTATTTCAATGAATAGGGTAAAAGGTTTAAAGGTTTGGGTAGGAAATCCTAAGAAGTAGGAAATAAAATTATTTTTAACTTTTTAGTTCTGGCGAATTTTTGAAGGCGGTTTTATTTTTATTTTAAAATATTTTATTGTTTGCTTTTTAGTAGTGTAATTTATATAAAATCGTTATTTAGTATGCTCTAAATACTTGTAATTAGAATGTACTGCACTGTAGTAGGCCAGAAAACCTGAACTGGCTAACTTATATGAATATACAACAAACCGTCTGTGCGATATTCAAAGAATTATCCCATTATCAAGGAGTTATACAGTGTATCATCAGCAGGTAACGGTATGAATCATTTCAAAGATTATAGGTAACAGCCTTAGCATGCCTATTTAAAGAATCACTAACCGCTAACCAACATGTCATAACTACTAAGCAAACACTTGAATAGATCTCGAAAATGTATGACAGTTGTTATATTCAAAGAATTATACTCTAACTCATAATCGTTAAGGAGTTATACCTTTCATCATCAGCTCACCAACAGGAGACTATGACCACCTAATGGCAAATACTCGAATAGCTTCCAAAATACGTGTAATATGATATATTTAAGAATTATCCCCCCAACTCCTAATCTCTAAGGAGTTGTACCTTCCATCATCAGCTCACCAACATGAAAGGATGACCACCTAAAGGCAAATACTCGAATAGCTCCCAAAATACACGAAATATGTTATATTTAAAGAATTATCCCCCAACTCCTAATTACTAAGGAGTTGTACCTTCCATCATCAGATCACCAACTTAAGACGTTCATGACTAGACGCAAATACTTTATTATACTTTATTATATTTATTTTATTATATTTATATTTACGTCTTCGAAAATAAATGAAAAATGTCATGTGTGCCTACAACATTTGAAGAGTTCCCTCGATTTCTCCAGGATCCCATCATCAGATCTGGATTCGGTGACAATGGGACCAACTAGAAGGTATACCCTTTCAAACAAAAAAAGATTTTTTCAAATCGGTCCACGCGTCTTCGAGTAATCGGGGAACATACATAAAAAAAAAAAGATTTCGACGAATTGTAAACCTCCTCCTTTTTGAAGTCGGTTAATAAACAATAGCATACATTATATCACATCGCGTCATTATTTCATTTATGTTGGACTAAGTACCTGTCCCATAACACTACTGCACCGTATTGTATTGGATTTGTAACCCGTGGTTACGATTGGTCCCCGAATCTGTTAATGTAAGGTATTCATCAAATGTGTCATAATATTGTATCATTTGTATCTACAATCACTGCTCAGCAATGTTCTTGTGATGGTTGATGTTAATGCTGTCAATGGATACTTTTTAATGTCGCTTCCAGCCTTTTAAGTAATATGTAGATTAAAGTGTTGAAGTAGAAAAAGGTTTAACGTACACAAATAACCTCGGATCGGATAGCGGTTATAATGGTTTCTAGGAACGATATGTACTACGCACTACTCGGAATACTCTGATAGCGTAGAGGCAAAAACCACCAGGTATTCTGCTATGCAGATGTTTACTCCAGAGACCTGGTTATATGCTGACAAAGTTGTTGCAAAGTATTATCTTGGACATGATTGTTTACTGGGCAACGACGACGAAGCAGAAGGAATCAGTTGGAACTCTTTAAGGAGTTAATGTGCTCATGGAAGCAACCAATTTTCCTGGTTTGGGAATATGTTTATCTACTTAATTACGAAAAAATATAATAATTTAGTACCTAAATACTATCTTTGTTAGGAAAATATTAGGAACGTACAATTTTTTCGTTACTTAGCAAGTTTGCACTTGCCGGCTGCCTTCGCACTTGCCGGCTTTTATTTTTTTGAACATGTATAGGAATTTTCCCTTTTTGTACACTGTTGCAAATAGCCAAATTAGATGAATGAACCTTATGTAGCTTTATACATCATCATCATGTTAAAAAAACCTCAACAAAACACTTGAACATCACCTATACCACTGTTGCGCAAGCTATTTAATAGACGATAATATTTACAGCATTTTAAAATGATTGTGTGTATATAAGTAATAAATCAGTTATAATATTGTACTTTCTAATGTTAACTAGACACGGGTGTTTAATTTAGTGCTCACGGTATCTGTGAGACCAATGTAATATACATTACATAGTTCACCTCATATCCTTTCTCATACTCGTAATCCCAGTACGTTGATTCATAACATAGTTAAGTAAGTCTGGTTCTTTGGAATTAACAAAGCCAGCAAGCTACTTCCAAGTTAACAACTTGATATTAGCCAGCTAGGAACGCGTGACGCGTTTTTGTTGTCATTTCCATTTTGGCCAAAAATAGTATCACGATTCACTTGTTTTTCGCCTGTATCTATACATAGAGTAATCGTGTCTCATGTAATATTTATTAGCTCGATGATACTTGATTTGATTGATTATGTGGCTTTCTTTTACTGAACTGTTGTTTACTTTTGGAGCATTGGATTACGCTTTGTCGGTTTTGAAAAGGTTATTGTGATGACATCAAATAACAACCACATGCCTAAATATGAACGTTATTTGTTATACATCCATACTCATCTCAATCTACTCGATAAATTTGAAGGCCGATTGTTTTTATAAAATAAATCACACCAAAGTTGTACAGATTCAATCGATATGACCAAACAATAGAATTTTAGAAAACATACAGCGCCTTCATACTTGAACTGGAAGTGTTTTTGCAATAAAACCAATGAATTGCAAGGCAGCCGACTCATAAAGAGATACGATCCTGCGCTCTTGAGCTCGTCCGGGCTTTTGCAATTTCGGTGTTGCAATAAAATAACAAATGCCAGATATAATTTAACACTGATCTAACGCATCATATGTATTAAATATTTTCAATGTCTGAAGTACCGTAGGAATTGCAAGTTAATTATTGCAATGTGTTTCAGTATATTCATTTCAGAATTCAGGCACCTGGTACTCTTTCAGAATTTAAATTTAAATCTTAAACTCATAATCATAACTGAGAGTTTCTCAGAAATGATTTCCACCATGCCATTCTTTTATTATTCGAGATAATTAAAGTAATTGGCCCGAGTTCTGACTGTAAATAAGCCATTAATGGCTTTAGCAGTTAAGTTACATGAAACTCTGCGTTAAATAAAATGTTTTTGGAACTTCTTTAATATAAGTAGGTAGTCAAAATGAATGAGATCAGGTATTGTGTGTTGTATTTTACTTTTCTGTTCTTTTGCAGAGAAATCACTCACATGCTTCATGTCACATGTCATCACTCTTATTTAACATAGTAGTAGAGTCCATCGCAAAAATCAAAGCATGTGATTGGCTATTAGCATCTGACAACTATAAACCTAATTGCAAAGATTTTAAGTAAATTTTCAAGCAATCACTACAAAACAAATCCAATTCTAAGCTCTGTATATGTAGATGTACCACACTGCAGAGATGTCATTTGTAATCGAGCCTCAGTTTATTCGTAAGTACGTTGGTATGAGAGTAGCCACACCTCAACATTCTAAACGGCATACCATGAGCACTGAGTAAATTAGCACTTGCTGGCCTTCTAGGTACGATGAAAACGGCAGCGAAAGTGAAACTGGTAATGGCCGGGAAAAGTGCCCCGTTACTGAACCGCCATTTTTGATTTTCTTTCCCGTCATTAACAACTAGAAGGGCAGGATAATTAAATCAATTTATTTTGCACCTCAACTTTTCCCTGGTAACAGGCATAGTAAGAGATTTTCCAGAAATGTCTGGGTTTATAACTACTTCTTGTAACATATTTATACCATTTTTAGGTATCTATCCCTCAACCTTATTAAGTGCGTAGTAGTAGTGCCTTTGTAGGTCTTAGAAAGTTATAAACATTTGTGAATATGCTATGCCATTGCTATTGTGCCATTTTAGGTCTCGGATTGGTGCAGTGCGGAATTTGCTAAATGAAAGAGCATAAACAAGTGAATGTTCCCGGCTCGTCCACTGCGTGAACGCAACTTCACAGCTCAATCTTAATTCCATTGTTTTAGAGGTGGTTATTATAAATTTACATAACTCTTACGTAACTCAGAACAAGGAAGTTCCATCTTTATCTAAATTTACTTGAGTATGCAAGCCGCGGCTGAATTTTGTTTCTTCGTTTGACCGATAGCGAACCGCCTTTCTCCGCACCATAAATTAATGCTGTAATAATTTCTCCTGATGTAAGCCCGATCGCGAAGAAAGTAGGATTTTGGAATGCGTCTGCTTTCTAGTGTCACTAACTCGCTACTGAGCAATTCTCTTTATTTTTGCCACTAAAATGAAATATGAAATTTTAGGTAAATTTGATACTATTTCTACTCAGAATCACAAGCCGATTCCATTTCCGTCAAAAAAAAAAGTGTCCCATGATTTTTTTTCCTATTGTGTTACTATTTTCCATACACCTTCTATGGCGGTAACACAAGAGGATATTCGAAATATGTATGAAATTTTTGGGACATTTTTTTTCCGCCGGAAATGGAATCAGCTCGTGATTCTGAGCAGAAATAGTATAAAAACTACCCAAAATTTCATATTTCATTTTAGTGGCAAAAATAAAGAGAATTGCTCTACTGGTGAGTGTTGACCCTAGAGGGCAATGTGAGAAATGATCCTAATAATTAATTCTGAAGATGATTTAAGTAATTTGCAACGTATTTTGGCAACATTTTGCATTCGCTGCCATTAGTAGTCTTTGATGTTTTCATTCTTAGTTGGCTTAGTAATCAATTTCATGAAAGTGCACATTTTGACGTAGGTATTCTCATATTTCTTTATTTTTTAAGTAATTTCAAGAGAAACTATTAATTTCGACTAAAATACACACTTAGAAATCTTGGTAGGTATCGAAAATTTGTATAAATACCATAAAGAACACGAAATTCATCATCAAAATTTCTTTTTGATTACATGATTACTCTTACGCAGATAGAATAGGTACATTTATAATTCCATATCCATCAAAAACTAATTAAGTAGGTGACTGTATGGAGACTGTAATTATTTATTTATTTCAGTCTAATATTATCAGTATTATCACCCTAGCGGGCTTAAGCAATCTTAGCAGGTGAGTCGCAAGGACGACGAACCGACTTTCTCTAAGCTACAGAGCAGTCTGAAATGTCGCGTGGACCGGGTCACCTAATTCGCTGCACTCGTCATATTTGGCGACGGCCCAATCGTGGACGTGAAGCGATTTTCAATCGCATACTTGAATGGCGTGCTGGTTCTTACATCCTCTTGCGACTTCCTTTTTTACATTATGTAGGAGACGTTACATTAGTAACGTGCAGTTCTTTTTTCAGTCTTAGTGATTTCTTAATGCTCTATTTACTTTAGATATAGTTAGGTTTTTATTCAAGCTTTTAGGACGCCTCATTCATTTGTTTAGCCCCATTATTGTAGAATTGGCAGAATATTTTGGTGCTATTCTTAGTTGTAGTTGCAGAGCTCCCGTATGTCAGCCATAACAGGCAAAAAAAATTACAAACTATCCAGCCATTTCAACAAAAACCCGCCTAATTTGGGAATAGTATAATTAGCAGTCCGAAGTTGAAGTCTCACTGAAAATCATGTAGGCACTAGGGGCGTGTCGATTAATCACGTCATACTGTATAGGGGGAGGGGGGGTCAAGAAAAAATCACCAATTATCACCATAGGGGACGGAGGGTCATCGGACAAATCACGTGTATTTTTTTGTTACTCTCGAATCTGCTGAACAGTATTATAGTTAGTAAAAAATCTTTACTTTTTTATAAAACACTTTCTAAATACTAAGTTTTAAAACTTCGCGAACATAAGTACCTACGTAAATTCAAGTGTTATTAAAAGGAGTACTTCAGTCGGCAAAAAATTACACGTCATATTGGCTAGGAAGGGGGGGGGGGTCCAGAAAATATCACCATGGGGGGTCTAAAAGAGGCCAAAATCGTATGACGTGATTAATGGACAAGCCCTAGCCTAAAAAACAAGATTCTGTTCTGTACAAATTATACAATATTTCAGACTCGTCACATCTTTAAATTAGTCTGCTAGTACCAGTAGGTCCGTTGTTCTTGCCTTGGCCCATACATTGCTTAGATATTTACTACGATATTCAACTGTGTCCGCGTGGGCGCGACAAAGCCTCTGCGGTGTTAATGCTTATGCGCATTGAATATTCATTCGCACTAAATGTCGTTATGGCACGGCTCCATAGTGCATTGCTTTGCTTTATTGAAGTACCTATGTTTCAAATATCATAAAATGCTCCACACTAGTTAAATTATTCAATTGTTTTATCATTAAGATCTCATTCTACCCGATGTATTTTTTCCTCCATTTCTGTCTTCGATTTCCTGAATTTTCTTTTTTAAAGTCTTTTAACATATGAAATTTTTTTAGAGGAAGATGAGGAAATAACAACATCGATTTTTGCATAGTCGCTGCCAGGTCCATCGTTAAGTTATTTTGGTCAAAAAGGACTTCTTTGCGCTCCGCTAACATGTTTTGCCAGTATGTAGGAAATAATAAGCCAGCAATAGGTATAATGTGTCAAATCAATAACTTATCGTTTCTTTGTGTGTGTTAAATGTTTTCCTCACCTTGGAAATATTAGTTAATGATGCCGCAGTATCAGCCATATCACAACTGACAAAGTGACATCATTGGTTACATCACCTACAACAAACAACAAAGTACACCTCAAGGCATGTCATATCATAGAATTGCATTACACGAGAGTCATGAGACTTTGTGTCAGTTTACGCAGTTTTTTTATAAATTGAAACACGATCACGCTTTCGAAGCCATGCATTCCGTTCTTCAAACATCAAACAGACTGCAGTTAGAAAGAGATCGCTAATTAATTGATCCGCCTTGGAGTGTTGATTGGTGGGAACTAGGAACCGGTTTCAACATTATCTTGGTTTTAATGACTGGCGTGATTTTATTTTATGGTTAGTTTTTAAGTACCTAGGTACCTAGTGCCTACACACTTAGCTAATAAATGTGGGTTTCTAGAGTAGCTCTCTTGATTGGTAAATAGTATATAGGTAAATGTTTTTTCCTTTTCGTTATAAATATTGTTAATCGTTGATACAGTTGAAATCTATTGTTGTACGCGTTTGCATTCGCACTTCCCATCAATATTATAAATCAGCCTTATTTTGATTTACTTTTAGGTATAGGTATTAGGTACCTAGTGAAAACCAAATAGGCCGGGTAAAATCATCAGCTGAGGGAAGTGTGGGGTATCTATTCAGATGATTAATATGCCTATCGAAATTCATCCTCAATTGCCCATCTACCAAAGAGGCTTGTTTTTCTTAAGTTGAGCTAAAAATTACCCATTATTTACGCTTATCCCGTAAAGCAATTGAAGACGAAATTGAAATCCACAGCATTTATCTATGATCTGGCCGAACAATGGCGTTGCCTCGTCTCCGGAGTATTGTGTGCATTGTCTTCCTGGTTCAATGCGCATCTAGCTATGCGCGTACGCTTCCTTAGATCAAGGTTGCTGTGAATCAATCGTGTGTAGGATAGGATTACAAACTATGTAGTGCGTATTAGGTGATAGACATTGTGTCTATGAATAAGTTTAGGTAGCTGATAATTATGAGAATGTAACCTTACTACCTACGTATTGAATACAACACATTTTTTAAACACATGATGTTGCTAATTATATGTAACGATTTTTTATACAATTTTTATAAAAATGATAACTTAATGTTCTCTGCTATGCGTGGCTATGCTCTGTGGAAATCGACATCACTAGGTAAATTACGGTTTACCAAGTTTGTCTTCTAAAATGAAAAATCATTAATCCTTTGAAATCGAATTACCTATTTAGCTGTTTTGAATACTTATTCAAGTTGACATTATCAAATACCTTTTTCTTTTTTGTTGACGGAGTGGGAAATGCGTTTCGCATTCCCCCTGACTTGGGGAGCCATTTGGGGGATATGTGGGACTCCCTCCAGCCATAGAAAGAAGATGGCTGGAGGTATACCCACTAAAAACTACTCCGGCGTCACCATCGCATGCCAGGTACAAGGGACCTACGGGATACCTGGGATTCGACTGCAGCTCTCTATGGCAGGTCTGGCTTGTGTTCTGCCAGGGTACCCACGCCGATGCTGAGGAGATTTCCCTCACACGTGCAACGCCGTGCAATGCAGGTCCTCCACAACCCGCTGGCATTATTACACAGGGTTTAGCCGGGCGCCAAATTGGGCCCGTCTTCTGCCTCGCCGTCTGCGTCTGCTTGGGAGCGCGTCACCTCTGTCCTCGCGCTCTCTTTCTGCGGCTTCCTTTTGCGACATGACGCTCTCGCAGAAGGAGACCACCGCCTTCCATTTCTCTTCGCTGCTCAACATAGCCGTTATGTTGGACAGCGAAGGGTTCACCAAGCTCAAGAGCCATAATCATGGTGCGGAGCTCAACGACCCACCGACCGCATTCTGCCAGTGTATGTTGAGCCGTGTCATCCGACATTATCAAATACCTGGTAACAACACAAAAACAACAACTTGATATTTGTTATAGTCTATCGTCCCGTTCCCATTTGGGAACTTACGTCCTCAAATTCGTTAACTTCTGTATTTGAATCACGTTTGGTGACCATTGTCTAGCGGTGCACGCGTCTTTGCACAACAACGCCGCCTCCTGCAGGGCTACCAAAAGTAGTAGTTATACTGACCTCGTAAAAAACTACTACAATCTTTAAGCCTTCTAGACGAGTCGAACAACTTAGGTTATGGTAATATCGTCGGGAATAGTGCAATACCGCGTAACTAACACATGCAGATAAATAATATTCCATAGAAGGATGTTTGAAATAAGAATCTTATTGAAATGTGTTAGATACACTGTATTGCACTATCCCCGACGATATGCAATGCGCTGTACTCGAAAGCTTTTAAAAACATAAAAACAAGTGAGTGTCAATCAACAGTGTATTCCGAACAAACATATATTATGATTATGACGCGACGCGTCTTATAATTCAGTTGTTTAGAACATGTCCTAAATAACTATAAAGTCGGAATAAATGTACTTGTGGATGGCGATTACATTATAAATTTTCTTTTACTATCCATCCTTTAAGGTTTGCACATTTAAATTTTGCGGTAGCCTTGTGAATTGTGATTGGGGCACACGAATTCGCCAGCGACAACTGGTAACGGGGCCCTCTGTTACGGTGTTATTTGGTTTTGCAACAATGATGACTAATTGATTCATATTTGAATATGTCTTAATAATATGGTTAAAGAAACTTTATTCTTATAAGAATACATTGCATTCACTTACATAAGAATATTACAAATTAAATTTAAATTTAAGGTTAAACGCACAGCGTTAACAATGATATAATAAAAGATAGATGTAGGTAGGCAAGAATATGCAGCCCGCAAAAACAAACCAATAGTTGCACGGAATGCATGCCGTATGCGCGCAGAATCGATACATTGAGGCATGATGTACGGGCGGTGCACTCCGCGCAACAACTGGATGCGGCATTTGACTTTCCTTACACTTTGAGTATATAGTTAGACATTACGAGTAGTTTAATTTTTGGTACATGTATAAAAATAACTTGATGTTATATAAAGCTAAATGTTCTCATTGTTATCTTCAAAATTATAAATTATTCTTTAATTATAATATATTTGTTAGCTATGGAATTATGAAGCAGTATTTATTATATGACATTTATTGACTGTACGAAACATGTTAATTAATTAATGAAATTTGCTTGTGTATGTACTTGTATGTCATTATTTCGTAGTGTCAATAATTTGTGTGTGTATGAGTGTTTCCCAAAATATTTGTTAATCTGGAATCAGATGGACCTTTTTATGTGAAATTTGAGACTTTTTTTGAAACTTATTATAGATTTACATTCTTTTATGTCCTTTGGAAGTTTATTGTAAAGTTTTGCACCCTCAAAAACTAAGCTTTTATTTCCGTAGTTAGTTCTTGGGGTACGTAGTACGAGATTGTCTGCATTACGCAATTGAATCTTTTGGAATTGTTGTTTTTTTACAAAGCCTACTTGTGTACGTATATTTTTATTCAGAATTTTGCGAATAAACAAACAAGTCTGATATATATAAGTTTGAGTGACGGTCATTATTTTTGTGTCTTTGTAGATTTTATCGCTTGCTGTTAAAAAGTTATAGTTAAATAGAACTTTAATTATTTTGTTCTGTGCTATTTGGAGTTTGCTTAGATTTGTTTTGGCGGCCGTTCCCCAAACTTCAATTAAGTAATCAATTTGAGGCTTCACTAGAGAATCATAAATTAAAAATTTTACTTTTGGAGGAAAACAATGCGCAGTACCTTTCAACGCTCCGGTGAGGGACGTTAGTTTTGATTTTACCGTTTCTAAGTGTGGTTTCCATGTTAATTTGCTGTCAAGAATTAATCCGAGATACTTTTCATGTTCTTTTCTATTAATAACTTGTCCGTTTATTGTGGGTTGAGAAAAATCTGGTATTTTTTTGTTTTTGGCAGAGAATATAACATAATTTGTTTTATCGATGTTTATAGTAAGAAGATTAGAACTAAACCATTTATTTAATATGTCTAAGTCGGACTGGACATCGATCATTATATCTTGTATTGATTTTGCATAATAAAAAAGACTGGTATCATCAGCATACAAGGTTAGGTCCCCTTTTAGTCCTATATTTTGTATGCTGTTAATGTACACGAGGAACAAAAGTGGTCCCAGGATCGATCCTTGAGGTACACCACACGTAATCGGTATAGGACTGCTTTGATGGCGATCGATTTTAACCGCCTGTTGACGGTTTTCTAAGTAGCTTTTGAAAATGTCATGCGCCTTGTCAACTATACCTATATTGTGCAGTTTCTCTAACAGGATTTTGTGGCTAACGGTGTCGAACGCTTTACGCAGATCTATAAATACACCTAGCACTAATTGTTTTTGGTCAATCTTTATTTTTATTTGAGTAACAAGGTCTATAGTCGCCGAAAGAGTACTAGATTTAGGTCTGAACCCATGCTGCTTCTGCGAAATGAAATTTTTAGATACTAAAAATTTATCGAGGCGCGAATAGAGAACTTTCTCATAAATTTTTGATATTATCGGAAGAACTGAAATTGGTCGGTAATTCCCTGGTGTGGCTTTGCTTCCAGATTTGTGTATTGGGGTCACCTTAGCCATTTTTAAACTGCTTGGGAAAACACCATTTACCAGACATTTATTTATTTAGGCATTGTGTAAGTTCCTTTAGAATTACTGCAGTAACACATTTTATGGTTTTCACTGTTAGTCCATCTAACCCAGCGCTGATGTTTGTTTTGAGGTTATTAATTATTGAGAGAATTTCATTTTCAGTGACAGGTGTTAGATGAGATAATTTATCATGGTCGTCACAATGTTTTGTGTTTGTTATAGTTATAGGAATACGGCTCGCCAATGATGATCCAATCGTAGAAAAGCCAGCTGTTCCGAGTATATGAGTAAGCGGCTAATATTTACTGGGATGTCAGACGTGCTAGTATCCACAGTAAAATCGATTACTAAATTAGCAACTACTTCAATGCTTAATGTTTGTAATACTAACTTTGTATGGCTCTGTATTAAATATCTTGAAATGAATTTTGGCATCAGAATTCCTGAAAAGTTAAGATCGAAGTCGATACGGTAATGAAGGTACAAGTTGGCAGCCGACCGCACGCAGCACCAGCAGACGACATGTCGTCGCTTCATGTCGTCGCGACACGTCGTTGCGTCCTGTCGCTGCAGTCATGATTAGACCCCGGTATCGGAGGTGCAAAATGATAGCTGTCAAATTCTTACTTAGGGATAGGTAAACACATTTTGTGATGTCGATATCGATACTCGATTTTTTGTACAATTTTTTTTTATGTACAAGGACCATTTATTTGTATCCCTTTTTTGGGATCTATGATAATAATTAACATTTAATATATAAAACATTACTATTACAATACAAATATCTGGTTGCTATTACATTTATTATGTTTCGAGTTGCACAACATTGAATAAAAACTTTTGAGATATTAAATACTTATAATAAATTATTTATGTCAATAGATAGTCAAAGTCATCTTACAACGATGTCTTCGATTATAAGATAGATATAAAATATTTTATACAATAGAAAGTAGAGTCACTTCTTGCTGACCACCCTGAACTTCAAAAATGAATGAAAAACATTTAATATACAATTTGCAGAATACATTTCCAGATGTTGGAATATAAAAAAGCACATGGAGTCGAATTGCCATCAAGAGAAAATCAACAACGTATGTTCTACTAATATTGATTATTCAATAAAGGATATTCCATTCTAATATTTGTAATCTTGCATATCTTGCACTGCAACTCAATCTTGTATGAAAACACTCATAAAAAAAGAAAAAAAAATAAAACCAATTAAACTGTAACCGAGATCTGCTTAAGTTTTTCGTCAGTTGTAACATACTTTGAACCAAATTCGAAAACCCAAACTTCAGAAGGTTTATCGACAATTGCCCCAATAAAAAGTATGGCGATGTTACATACCATTAAATAAATATTTTGTTGATTTTGTAATTATATAGTCCTAGTTTATATCGTAAATAGGTGCGTTTAATTAATGTATAAGCTTATTATTTTGTTACAGAAAAATTATCGATATGTAACTTTAATTATCGACATCACAAATATTACCATCATTAATTTACCCCATCCCTAAGAACTTGACAGCTACCATTTTGCACCTCCGATACCGGGGTCTAGTCATGATTTCGATCCCGACTGCAGACGACAACTGCAGATGGCAACCAGTTGATTCCGAGCGGTCCGTGAAACAAGATGTCTGACGTGTTCGAGAATAGTGATCGCAATTTTTTACGTCTTTTATTAGAAGAGGAAGAAGATGATGATGACTTGCTTTTATTATACAGAAAAAGACGAAAAGCCACATGTCCTATGATTAAATGCAGAGCAAGTGAGGGAACTTATTCAATACTGATCAAAAACCATTTGAAAAGCGATATGAAAGAATTCAGAGAAAAATCCATTTTGAAATGAAAGACGCTCGACGTATCGTTGCTCCGGCGTCAGCGACACTACTGATCTGCGGTCGGGCGACACTGCCGTCTGCCGCTCGGCGACGCGTCGCTAGCTTCATGTCGCTGACTACGGAGGGAATTTCATAGAAATACATAGAAACCAGTAGTGTCGTTGCGACACGTCGTCTGCAGTTGTCGCCTGCGGTCGGCTGCGAACTCGTACCTTGAATGTGAATGATTTATTATTAAGCGATATTTTTTGCTACAGAATAATAAAAAAATATGATGATCTAATATTAGACGGATATTATACGTAATATTAGATATTACTTATTTGCTTAAGCTATTATTGTTATTTTGATATCGGAGATAATGAAGTAGGTGTTATTCGTTACATTAATTAATATTAATATCTGACAACTGGAATTAATGGATAACTTTTCGCATAGTTATTACAAAGCCCTAGGAATTTTACAAACCTTACTGATTAAATATTGCATGGATCCCAAGACATATCCCGGGACAGTTTGTAACATAAGTCTGTACTTACTTACTTTCATTCTTGTGTCACGTTGCTGCTCGCCTCCGCCAAGGTCATAAGTTATCAATTAATTCAGCTATCATAACATTACCTTAAACTGTAGATAGGTAACTTTTTAGGTAGGGTGACGGCACACGTAATGGACAAGGACCCAATAATGTACATTCATCCTTATTTTAAAGATGCTTTAAGAATTCAGCATTTGTCATTTATTTTGCAACAGTCAATTTACAACCATTGTTGCTACGGATATAATTGAAGTGTTCACCATTTGAATACAGGCGTCATCTAAAAGTATCCAGAATGCAGAATTTGCTGTTTTATTTGTAATTGATGAATTTAACATAAACATTACAGTGGTGTATAAGGTGCGTTTCTCCTTTTTCAGTTGAAATCTACCTGTCGCCCGTGGAAACTCACTGCAGCAATGTGGACTACTTCATTCCCGACGAAAACAACGAAACCAAAGGGCTTTCTGACGACGCAATGAACAGGTTAGTTCCTTTTCAACGTTTCGGGTTTGCCCGTGTTCATACGATCTTGTCACGCCTCGTAATATGGGCATGTCAGAATGCATTTCGTCGGCTGATAAGCAAAACTCACTATAAAAACTGTCACTACTCTTAGCAACCTCTTATGTCAGTATTGAATCAGAACTTAGATACGATCTCTATTTCAAGTAGGTATTTGTTACTTAGTGAGATTTGGTTGTCAACCGACGATTTGTACTGATATTAACAGAGGTGAGAAATAAAATGCCAATAGGACGTAGTTAAGGAAGAAGGATCCAATCCACAAGTCTGTCAACTATTTAAAACTTATGTCATGTGGATATTAACAGAGATGAGAAATAAAATGTCAATAGGACGTAGTTAAGGGAAAAGGATCCAATCCACAAAAGTCAGTCAACTAAATTAAGACTTATGTCAAACGGAAAAGTCATTTATATCAGTGATGATAAATTTCAAAAGTTGGACCCTGTTTCCAACCCGGCGGGATTGTGGCAGGATATCTCATACCCTGCGTTTGACTTATGTCAACATATTTAGAGTTTATTTTTGTTTACCTTTTTTACACCACACTCACCGGCTTACGTCCATTGACATATGGTATTAATATTGGTGCATATTAAAGGCTGAGCCACACCGGATGCGTGTGTACGAGCACGAGCTCGCGTGGCGTTCGCGTTGTAGCGTCGGAAATGTCTTAGTAGATGGCACACCGCTTGCACGTCACGCGCTCGGTGCGCTTAGTAATCAACACTATAGGGTCACTTCGGATGTAGTGCAACATGCTTTTCTTTCGGTTTTCCACGGAAACGTCCGAATTTATCTTTCTGTCTCAATCAGCTTCAGTGCAATGGATACGGAAGTTTGTTGTGACAGCAACAAATTGTAGCTAGGATCTGATTTTTTTTTTCAGTAATCGTTTAAAATTTTTGTCTACATCACTACATAGTATAAAACAAAGTCGCTTCTCACTGTCTGTCCCGATCTTTCAAACTACGCAACGGATTTTGGTGCTGTTTTCATATTAGATGCACAGGGATTCAAGGGGAAGTTTTTAGTATCCGTTTTGAGCCCGTGCGAAGCTGAGGCGGGTCGCTAGATGGTACGAGTATATAAGTATACGTATCAAAAAAAGAAAAATCTCTCGCGATGTCGTGACTGCTTTTCGCTCAGTAACCACAATAATAAAGTAATTATGAACTCTTTCAACTATTTGGATGTTCAAACAATTAGTCTAGCCAGAAAACGCAGTCAACGTGGTTTCCAACTCAATGAAGTGATTATAGCTTAGCGACCATAGAGCCCGTGCTTTCTTCCGTCACTGGTTTAATAAATGATTCGTACTGTTAACATAAACTCTGGTAAAAACATTAACTATGCACGGAATGGAGAATGCATTCCGCATCCGTGTTTGTTGTAATTGCCGCCCAGGGCTCTAACGGTACGGCTTATACCACATGCAGCTGTATTCTGACGGAAATTCTAGAAGAATACATACTTCACAATATAGTGTGAAAATGTTGAATGGTTATTAGATCAACAGTGATTTAAATCCGTCAATAGAAGTTGCTAACAGTATAAACATACCATATTTAAAATGTTTTTGGCGTTTCTCCGAATGTACCAACCGCCGTGACTTTGCTGGCAGGTTCACTTCGCATGAGAGATACAATAACTTTTGAATATATTGGTAGACGTAGTTGACAGCTACCAAGATATCCAAAAAATGTTTGAAATACCCAAGGAAATCGGGTAATAATGTTGCCACCGAAGTCACGGCGGTTGAAACGCTCGGAAAAATGCCCGTTTAATTTTCAATCTACGTCATTGTATATGTACTTATACTGCTAAATCCATGTTATTTAATTAACTTTTACCATATTTTTTTAAATTGTTCGTAATTTCTATTGAGGTGACTTTAAGTAGGTACCTGTCTCTACATTTTTGCTTGATTTTTCAAGAAAAGGTGTAGTAGGTACATTTCGTATAGACTATGTTTCAATTCATTATGATTTTTAGTAAATATTTTAGTTATTTATAGGCCCGCAAAGTTAAGACAGGACGATAAGTCTAAGTACGTAATAATATTTATCGCTTTCCTTGGACAGTTAAAGAACTGCCAGAGGACATAATATAGGTACCTACTCAACTCAGTTCGTGAAGCAGTTTTAACTTGAAACATTTCCGTTTATCTTTTCAGATTGCACATGGCGCGGTCCACGGTAGCTCTGTTTATTGTGGCCTTCTTCTCCCTGTTCGTGGCATTCTGGACCGGCGTGGTCGGTTGCTGGAAACGCAGTCCTGGCAACATCACCGCCACGGCTATCCTGATGCTGGTCACTTGTAAGTTGTCCATTCTATCAGCTCTATATTGTCTTGTAGTTGTTTGTGGCTCGGCTGGTGTGGTCGGTTGGCAGAAAACGCAGTAACATCACCACCAGAGCTATCCTGATGCAGGTCACATGTAAGTTATCCATCTGCTAGCAGGCCCATATTGTCTTGTAGCTGTTCGTGTGTCTACTGGCGTGGTCGGTTGCTGGAAGTGCAGTGCCACGGCTAACCTGATGCTGGTCACATGTAAGTTGTCCATTATATCAGCTCCATATTGTCTTGCAGTTGTTTGTGTCTCGGCTAGCGTGGTCGGTTGGCTGGAAGCCCAGTCCTGGCAAAATTACCGCCACGGCTATCCTGATGCTGGTCACTTGTAAGTTGTCCATTCTATCAGCTCCATATTGTCTTGTAGCTGTTTGGTATGAGGGTTGGTGTCGTCTTCTGCTGTAAGAGTATTCCGGGCAACATCACTACCAAGGCTATCCTGATGCCGGTCACATGTAAGTTGTCCTTCCATTAGTAACTCCACATCATCTTTAGCTGTTTGTGTTTCTGTTGGCGTCGCGGCTGTCGAAAGAACATTACAGGCAAAATCTCCACCTCGGCTTTCTTTATGCTAGACTATGCGATGATTTGTAATTTGTCCTATGCAGCTGCATATGTACTATTATGTAGTCATCGTTGTTGCCTGATCAGTGATCGTGATAAGCTATAATGTGAATTATTGCTATCAAGAATTGCTTCCCGTCGAGGAGAAATCTTGATCATACTTAAAATTAATTTAAGAAAAATATAAATATTAAAAAAAACGTAGAAATCTGCTCTTCCTTAGTTTAGTAAAGTAATTGCCTACTTTAATTAAATGTTAAACCTGACCAAACGAATTAAGCAAATAAAACTCGTGCTGAAACTAACACCAATAAAAGGAATAAGAATAAGAATGGTTCATTTTGCGTAGTATATAATATGTAGGTATTAAGTTTTACTGCAATAATCCCCGAATTGATCATTTTGTGAGATTAATTAATGAAAAGCCTTTTCTGATTAAAGCAGCTTTGCATGTACTTTCAAAGGTATTCTAAATTTTCGATCTCTCAGTATCGGAGGACGAGGTTAAAAAAAAACTTTTGTTCCAGGTTTACTAGCAGCGGGGGCGATGGCGTTATGGCACGGCGTCGAGTTCTATGAAAAGGAAAAGGTTGTTGGCGAAGAGTACTACCAGCAGTGGCCCAACGTAAGCCTCTTTACCTCTCCTTCGTTATCGTACTTGACTATCCATGGGAGAAAGAGACAAACAGGACTATCTATATATCTAAACATTTTTGTAATATCATAATAACCTAGTCATGGCCCAGTAATGCAATTGTTAATTACAGGGCTATGAATGGCTCTATGTATCATATTTAATGTGTTTCATGTAGCTGCCAAAGTTAAAAGCACAGCCATTCGTTTAATATTGTCTGATTTTAGAAGTATAGGTACGTATATTACTCGTACTATAACTACCGTGTAGGTATCTGTTCTACTGGCTGCATGGGCCTATTTCTGTGACTGTGATAGTATCAAATTGACGTAACTGGGTTCGAAGCCCTACTAATTTATAAGTGTGATTTCCTACACTCATAGTCAAATTATCTTAAGCTCTAGTTTAATCCTAACCGACCCGCAACAGGTGCTAAAAGACAACTCCTCAATATGGTACGATTGGTCGTACATCCTGGCGTGGCTGGCTGTGGGGGTTTCCTTCGGCGCGTCCATTCTGTTCTTCTCTGCTGCCATCTGCCTCAGCAAAGAGAAGAGACGGGAGCAGCAGAATAATGTGCAGTACATAATGCCAGGTCAGCCGTCATACCCTGTCGGCCATCGTGACGGTTACTAACGCTTGGCGGTTACGGAATTTCTTTTCAGGATTCGTTTTCGGCTGATTATTTATATTTTATTTATTTATATTTTTAATCCAGGAAAATATATTAATTAATTACAAAATTGTAAAAATATATTTCTTTATATTTACATTTTTATAGGTTTAAGTTCAAACGGTACCGCTTTGTCAGTTGTCAAGATAGCGTACAGTTATTGACAAACGATAAACGGTCACTTTAGCTTAAAAACGACACATTTATAATTCGGAATCCAATTAAAATCTTGTCCCGCGCTGGTGATGTTAGTGTGAGTATGTGATACTAACAAAATGCTTTTCTCTTTTCTTTTCATGTATCTATGAAACTTGGCTACTGCGTTATAACGGACGGAAACGACCATTAATCGCATTATAAATAATTGCGCTATTTCTTAATATCTGGTTTACGCCAAACGCAATACTAACATGCTTTCAAATGACCGGGATTAACACACGGTGTTGTATATACTCGACGTAACATTGACTAAAATACTTTCAATTCTTCTACAAATGTACATAAACTCGACTATCGACTCTAAATTTTCACTACACAATTTAATTCCGACCAATATTTATATTTGAAACTCTACAATTATCTTAATGTCAAATACCTACATCTCATACAAATTTACACACATACAACTACAAACACAACACGTGGCAACCCAACGCCCTACAAACAAATGACAATCGCAAATGACAAACGCAAACCAAACTCGACACGCACTGCGCTAAACCAGATATTGCGAGATAACGCGCGCGTGTGGTACGACTGGTCGTACATGGTGGCGTGGTGCGGCGTGGGGCTCTCGCTGCTGTCCGCCATCTTGTTCTCGTCGGCCGCCATTTGCTTGCGCGGCGAGCGCGAGAGGGAGGAGGCGCTTAACATGCAGTATCTCATGCCGGGTAACGCTTCTCATCTAGTTTAAGTCATGCTGCTTTTTCACCGAATCGAGTAGGTACTCAAGCGGAGCGAAACTGCTTCATATGTCCCCTGGATTTTTCACTCATAGTTTGCGTTCTTTAATAAAGAAACGCCTAATTCACCAAGTAATTGTCTCATAGTGCTGACTTGATCATAGCTTGTGGAGAGACATTTAAAGTTGTCACATGTAATACGCTAATTATCACTGCCACCGACTGTTTTTGATTAATTTATGTCCTTGCTCGTACATTTGTTCAAAACATATTTTAGTGGGCGGAATGTTCATTTTTGTCACTAGGAAACTATAATTTTTAACTGGTTACCCCATTTAATTTTCTATTACGTAAGTTATTCTATCAAATAATTTGAAAAATACTTTCCTCGTTTGATTGACATATATTTTATTAGTAATCATTTAATCATAATCAGAAAATAGGCGTTGTCCAGGCGCTGTCATCTTTAAGTTTTCAAAGTGCGTACATAGATAGAGCAGTAAAATATTTTAGGGTGATATGAACTTGTAATTTAAATCAAATCCTCAAATTCATTTTACACGAACACAGGCTCCCTGTTGTAAATATTTTTCATGCTTGCGTGGTGGATAATGGTATTTGTACAAAAATAATATTCTTGTATTCTTATTCTGTAATATTGTATATTTTGTCATTTCTGATTTATATAAACATTTTAAGATTTGAAGATTTTTTTAAGATTGTTTTTTAAAACTTAAACTATTAGGTATATTATTTAAAAAAATCTCGAGCGGTCGAAGATACAATACTCACTGTGATCAAAAATTTTCAGTGTACCCACAAAAGCAGCAGTACGCGTACGCGGGCTACCCGCCGCCGCAGGCGTATCCCGGCCCCTACTACCACGGCTCGCAGTACGGGCCCTACAACTACTGAGCATGCGACCAGATGAGGGAACTAGTGGCGGCGCACTTCAGCAACGCGCCCGCCCCGCAGGCGCCCGCGCGCAACCTCGAGCGCCACGACTCGCTCCTCACGTACAACTCCCACCGCCGGGTCAAGCGGCCGCGTCTCGGCGATCGCAGGGTCTACCGCCCCGTGCGACGGCACACCCTCTCCCGCATCGACGAGACGCCGCCGCAGACCATCCGGACCCGATCCAAGAGCCTCCAGCACTCCACCGATTTCTCCTCGACGCGGCCGATCTTGCGATCCCGCTCGAACATATCGGCCGACACGAGCAGAAGCGTACCCGTCTGCAACGAGAGCCACGAGATCCGGAATCAGAACGAGTGCCACAGCCCGCAATACGCGGAGCCGAAGGGCTCCGACTCCGCGTCGTCGTACGACCGGCCGGCGTCCATGAGCGACCTGCCCATCGTGGTGCCCGTGGACCCGGCCACCGGGGCCTACATCCCGTACCCCGAGTACTCGTACTACAACGACGACGGCCGCGGCCGCTGGTGGAAGTGCGACAAGAGAGGCAGGCGGGCGTCTGCGAAGCATAGCAACTTATATCTAGCGTTCATGTACTGACGCGCGGGCGAAGGAGCGACGTAACGAGTTTCGACGAATGCCGTCAAATAGCGACCCCACCCATGGTTTTTCGATGTCTCCCTCTCGAAGCGATCGTGGTCTTCCGATGGGTGGCCCGAATCTGGTTGAAAAGTGATAAATCTGTTACTATTGGCACAGTTTATATTGGCCGGCGTAGGAGTTTGATTCGGGCTCGAGCGTCCGTGCGGGACTGTTTTCGACGTCTATAGATTTTTATTGTTTAGGAGCTATTTTATTTGACTGACATTTTCGTCTGTGGACGTCGAGACGCGATCCCGCTCGGAGGTGCCCGATACAAATAATTCTGTAATTTTAATTCATTAGCAAAACTCCCGGCCCCTGAGCACGGCTTTCCGAAACTCCGACACAGCTGGTCTCTTCAAAACGCGATGTGATGTTACTTCGAACAAACGTCTCTGTTACGAATTTAGTTAATAACAATATTTTACAAGGTGTACTTATTCGAATGTAGTTTAGTAAGAAATGTCACCACTCCGCCATAAGTGTGTCGATGCAAACAAATGTAGAGGTAGGATCAGTCGTAAGTGATTCTGAATTTGTTTTGTAAAGGATAATACAAAGAACAAGTTCTGTATACTGGAATTAAAAAGTGTGCCTTATGACGTCAATGCTCATTATATATCGAAAACTAGAATTAACTAGGAACTGGTAATAGATAATTTTGTTCAATATATATAAGTACGAGAAATTATTTCTATAAATAAAAAGGCTACTTGAGGTCATTCAGGATTATTTACAAATTGTAATCAAATTATCATAATCTATCATTTATTAGGTTTCATTTAGTAGTTGTTTGAATGTTTGTGTACCAAATGGTATGAGTGAAACGTGACTGAGGATTCCGATCCGTCCCGTGCAGTCAGCTGTAAAAATATCTACTTACCCCCTTATTCATAAACGTCTCCTAGTAACTTAACAAGCCGCTAAGTGTTCCCTTTTGTTTTATAGACATTTAGATCAAAACGGGCAAAGCTTGCTATGTTAGACGTTTATGAATAAGGGGGTTAAAATTGATCATGATTCCGGTTAATGCAATAAAGTCTATGTTAAAATAGGAGTGTTAGTAAAAACTACAATAAGTAGTATTCATGCAGCTTACTGCATCTATCTATAGTCAATATCGATAATTTCAAAGCGCAAAGCGTCTAAAAAATAAGTAAGTAGTACACATTTGGATCATTTGCTATTTATTATTATTGACATTGACTATATAAGATCTATGTACTTAAGTGATTTTTCTCAACGTTTCTGGTAATTGTACTGTATTTAAATAACGGTTGTCAAATAGCGAGGTACTGGACCAACTAGTTAAGTCGCAAAATGTGTAAATTAATTTAGGTTATACCATTTTACGAGAGTAGAGATTTCTAGAATTATACAACATTTGATAATTGATATTGTATTTAAAATTTTCAAATTAAATTTTTAATGAAATGTTTTTTGTTTCATTTAAAACGTATATTTCCCCAATTACCAACTACGAATTCAATGTGCGTCGACTAAATACTGATCTAGAGCAATTACTAAATAGTAATAAAGTAATTGTAATCAAATCGAATAAACCCTAAAATGATCTACTAGGTTCACAGATCACTATAAATGATTGTACTACTAGGTTCACAAAGTGGTCAAAAATAAGTTTATTCCATTTGACAGCGAGGTTTCAACAAAGCACAATTTACTTCCGCTCTCTCTTCAGCATATGAGGGAGAGAGAGGGCAGTTTCGTTTTCTATCAAATCCACCAACGCACGAGATTGTGAAAGTATTAATAATAAAAAACTTTCAATCGTATAAAAATATATTTAAAAAATGTACAAAAATAATATATGGCGACACATGGGTAAATTGTCACTGGAATGGACATGATGTGGTTGTTATCACATTTTAGAATTAGTTACCACGACTTTATACGAAAATACGGAAAAGCACGGTGATGCCTCATACTTATTGGGTACCTATGCAATACTAGTACGACGAAATTAGCTGTAGGTAATGTGATATAACGGTAATGACAATGATTCTGATATTTTCGTATAAATTCATAAACATTACAAAAATAAACGTATCTACGAAAAACCACGCAAAAAGTGCAAAGTCACTAAGTAATTACCTAGGTAATATTTTTTTCCCCTCACTAGCTCGTAAAGTGCTCGTTTATCCTTTAATACGAACGTGTAAAAACGCATATTATTCACTTGTGTGGCAAAGTAATGACCTTGGTTTTGGAATCACAAAACGTAAAATGCTCATGGAAATCGTTCCATATTAATGATAATTAAATAATTTGTTTGAGAATTTAGTGTAAAATACAAACCTTTATATAATATGATGATCTTAACACATAAATCCTAAAATTCCATAAGTAAAAATTGTTTTAGTGAATGATGATAAGATGACTAGATGCAATCACAAAACGCAGAAAATGTCAACATTGTCAATTAATATTATAGGTTATAATCTTTATTTACCGACTCGAACACGCATAAAAATAGTAAACCAAACAACTTTCAGAGTGTTCTGTTGTAAATTTGTAAAAATAATGAATGAGAATGATTTAATAATATAATAATGCATTGGCGTTGGTGTGCAACTACAAGAATGTGTTAAAATCGTGCTAAGTTTACTGCGACAAAATCTTGCATTAAATCCATGACGCATTTGGAAAATTATTATCACTAACCCGATGATGATTGTAATGTGAACAAATAATTACCTTTTTTGAGTTTCCTCGCTATAGTGAGGGGAAAAGTTTTGTGTTACACACGGGTGCAAATGTATTTTACTTCTCGTATGTTAAAACACTCGCTGCGCTCAGGATTCTATTTCAGAACCACTCGCTTCGCTCGTGGTTCAACTATAGAATCCTTTCGCTTGCTCGTGTTTCAATTTCATACTCGCGGGTAAAATACAACTTTGCACCCTTGTATAACAAATAACTATTGTATTTTTGCTGAACACTGGAAATTGTAACACTAGGTATATTTTACAAAAATATAATTCTTCTTAACAAGACCGTAGAATGGAGCAGTTACTTTTAACGTTATAAGTACCTACTGACAATATGAATCAATGTTAAGTACTTCAAATACAATTTGGGTGCATTCCACGAAAAAGTCTATATACTTCGTTGGGAACGTGACGGCTACCTTAGAAATATATGGAAAGTGCGAGAATTCTCTATAAATACATACAAATACCCAGTTATGAAATTAAGATACAACTGAAATTGTATTCGTAACTTTCTTAGATGTACCTACGCGAAGAAAAGCGTCATGTAAGCGACATTCTCGTGGAATGTACCTTTGACAGAAGCGAACATAGTACTTGCCCTTAAATAGCATCGTAGAATTCGGATAATTGGCAAGCCTATATCGCAGAATCAACAATAGCCCCCGGATTGCTCAAAGCCTGCTTCCTCTCCTGGACAGCCGTGACCAGTTTCCTATAAGGCCCAAGCGGGAGGCCGAGGGACTTCATGTCGCTCTCAGTGAGCAGCATGAGGGCGTCCAGGTCTATCTGCTCGTCCTTGAACTTCTGGACGTACTGCGCGAGGCCCCAGGCCGTCAGGAACCGCTCGAGGGACGCGTAGCCGGAATCGTCGGCCTCGCCTTCTTCGTCGGATGTTATTGTTGAGCTCTCTGGAATAGTGAGCAATAGGGGACTTATAAAATCGTGGAGTTATCGTGGATGTGTGGTGAACGTTCTATAAACCGGGAGATTTAAATGTATATAAGTAGACGCTTTTCTAATAGCATATCTAATCATCCACTGCGTACCTACTTATTTCGTTTGCGTCTATGTGGACGCACATTTCATTTGGTATTTTCACGACAAATATTGCGAATAATTGGTGTTACTTATTTGGATCACTATACATGAGTCGTGAACAGTAATACGTTTTTCTAACTCTGTAAACAACTAACAATTAAATGCCCCACAAGTTACTTAAAAATGGACAAGTTATTTTTATTTATTATTTGTATTTTTTCGGGTTTATGTTTTTGTATTTTTTGGCTTTAGGATATCCAAAACGATATTTATGACAAATTACTACACGACAAATTACAATAACGGCATTTTTGTCATTTCGGTATTCGGTCCTAATCTGAATCACATTAGTAGATCGTGGCAGCTCCCCTGATGCGCGTAGTATATTTTGGTAAGATGAGATGATAATTACCTGACTGCGCAGAGTTCCACTCGGCAGGCTGGTAGGCGTGCCTTGCGGCGAGCGAGCCCGCGGAGCCGATGGACATGTCCTCGCCGGGCGCGCCGCCCGCCGGCAGGGCGCCCAGCGTCGCCGTTATTGACCGTCTGCCGATGGGTAATGGGCTTTATTAAGGACAAATTACCTGACTGCGCGGAGTTCCACTCGGCAGGCTGGTAGGCGTGCCTTGCGGCGAGCGAGCCCGCGGAGCCGATGGACATGTCCTCGCCGGGCGCGCCGCCCGCCGGCAGGGCGCCCAGCGTCGCCGTTATTGACCGTCTGCCGATGTGTAATGGGCTTTATTAAGGACAAATTACCCGACTGCGCGGAGTTCCACTCGGCAGGCTGGTAGGCGTGCCTTGCGGCGAGCGAGCCCGCGGAGCCGATGGACATGTCCTCGCCGGGCGCGCCGCCCGCCGGCAGGGCGCCCAGCGTCGCCGTTAGTGACCGTCTGCCGATGCGTAATGGGCTTTATTAAGGACAAATTACCTGACTGCGCAGAGTTCCACTCGGCAGGCTGGTAGGCGTGCCTTGCGGCGAGCGAGCCCGCGGAGCCGATGGACATGTCCTCGCCGGGCGCGCCGCCCGCCGGCAGGGCGCCCAGCGTCGCCGTTAGTGACCGTCTGCCGATGCGTAATGGGCTTTATTAAGGACAAATTACCTGACTGCGCAGAGTTCCACTCGGCAGGCTGGTAGGCGTGCCTTGCGGCGAGCGAGCCCGCGGAGCCGATGGACATGTCCTCGCCGGGCGCGCCGCCCGCCGGCAGGGCGCCCAGCGTCGCCGTTATTGACCGTCTGCCGATGTGTAATGGGGTTTATTAACGAGATTCATTCAGCAAACGATTAATTATCATTCCTACAGGCCTAGCCAACATGCAATCGTATACGATAAACGATAAGTCAGGTGACCATAATAATGTATGGAAATGGTAACGTGACTTTTCGTTCGAATCTTGTCATTCTCAAACATTTATTACTTATCGCTTATCGTATACGATTGCAGAATGGTATCTTGGCTAGGCATGCAGTAAAACAATAGTCGGCAATGGTAATATCTACTGATTCATATTTGTGTAGGTATTGCTATTTCGGACAATATGTAGCAGCAAATCGCTACCCCAATAAATATTACAGGTTATTCTATGTTACATTTTCGAGGTAACTAAATCTGGACTAAACGACAAAAGTGCAACATACTCGTAGAACTTTGTAGTTAATATTGGGACAGTGAAATGTTTCTATCGATAGCGTTCATAGGTAGCGATAGTCATCAACAATCTGGATGTAAAGGTATAGGTACCTATGCTTGTTTGTGTAAAACAAATGCGTAAATCTTATACATACTTACCGTAAAACTATCCGGCGAGTTAGAACATACTGCTATATCTCTCCCACTCTGAAAATTGTAACGCAGATAGCAAGACGCTTTCAGTCGCCAGATAGTTTTGCGGTAAGTATAGTTATTTGAAAATTAATAGCTTTATGTTATCCTTGTCCATTGCTAGTAGTGTCCCTAACACCAACCCAATTAATTTGAAATACCAGCCCATCGCGGCACGCACGAATTGTCAAGTAACTCACCGGAAAGCGACGCTTCCGAAGCCAGGCCGGTCGAATATGCTGGCCGGCTCCTGAAGCAGTACCTCCTGCCCGATGCCACTGTCCTCGCCCTGCGCTGCCGTAAAATCTGGCTGGCTCAACGATCTGGAAAAACAAACATGACACCAGACGCGGATTAACGTAACGTAACAGCAGAAGTAAGAAGTGCTACGGACCCCGCACACAGGTGGCCCGCGCTTCAATTCCAAAATATCGTTTTATCATTGAGAAAAAAATGTGCCCCAATTCCCACAGATTAATTTCTTGACTTGTGACTAACATTGTTCAACTCGCAAGAACATCTCCCATCGGCAGAAAGAAACAGCAGTGAGCAGTGTATTTTATCATCTGCAGAAGTGTATTTTTTTATAAGAATCTAAGTCTAAATAATCAGGCGCCTGTTTAGTTCGGCTCTGCATGACACTCATGTTAATTTTCCTAGAATTCGCTGTTTCTTTAGAAGCCTTAAATATGGCAGCATATGCTCGCTCATCTTGTCTGAAGGAATCTCTAATTAATTATTTCGAAAAACATAAATGAGGAAGGTTCCTACTAAGTATAGGACCATACAGAGACTCGCATATTAAATGCAACTCCGTAGGAAGACTTCTGCTGTCCATCTGACACTCATGTATTGAGGATTGATGACAGGCAGCAGCGTCATCATAATAGACACAGGATCGCCAACCAGCTTGGCCAGTTTAGCGATTATGGGCATTGCCTCCTAGCGAGTCCATGCGCATAAATAATGGAACAGGCCTGTTTCCAGCAGTGGACTGTAATAGGCTGATGAGAGATTATATGATGTATGCATCTTAGGCTTTTTTAAAATGCCACTTGTTGCGGTCCCGGCCTAATTGCATTCAGAACCGAGGTACATTATGTAAGCTACATTGCTGATGATGTGATGTGAAATTGCGCGTCTTTGTGACTGATATATCTGGATCATACAGATTTTTGTATGAGTTCGGTTACAAATCTTTCCTGTGGACGCATAAAAAGTTAAGGGCTCTAGAACCTTAGTTTTCTTGTTGGACGAATACAAGCCGATGGGTGGCAGGTTTTAAAGAATTATGAGGTCACAACCTAATTTGAATGTCCAAGAACCGTCAGCTTTCGCAATGTCCTCAGGAAAGACGCCCGTTTTCGCGAATGCTGTATGACCGATCTATCTGACAGTCTACATGAACTCATTGAACATGTGACTCACCTGGTTAGTGTTTGTCGCTCTGTAGGTGCCTGCTGGAAGACGTTGTTAAGGTCGCCGCGAGCCTGAGGCCCAGCCCCGAATGTCCCCACGTACATGACCTCAGAATCCCGCCGCACACCGCTCAGTGACGTCACCGACCGTCGTCCGCCGTGTTCCACCTCGCCAATCTATTGACACATGTAATATAAAATCACATGTACTCAATCGTGCACTAAATGGGGTTCTCGATGGTACCTTAAAGATTTTGAAAGACCTGTACTGGCTGGCGCCCGTTTCTCGAACGCTTGTAACTTGTAATACAAGTGGAAGTCTCTTTTTAACACTATTAATTAGATAAGGACTTCCGCTTATATTACAACTTACAAGCTTTCGAGAAATAGGCCCCTGATCGTAGGTAACTTAGCTACTTCACTACGTGAGCATGATAGTCCAGGTTCTGTGAGCATAGTCGCTACGCTGATTGATGATCACGCACGTATAATGCCATACTAATAAGTTAATAACGTTAATTTCCTTACGTACAGTAGTTGACTACCTATAACCTATGTAATTTTAACTTACTTGTGTGAATTGTGTATGTAATCTTCCTTTTACGCATACATAAGTTACAAACTAGGGGTATTTTGTATAACTTTATTCGGCCTTAGCACTTCGGTTATTTCGATGCGTAGTGTATGGATGTTTTATGAGTATTGGTCATTTAAATTAACACCTTCACATTAAATCCCAGTACAATACCTAGCTAGGAAAGTAGTTACACACCTTAAAATCATCAGCAGCTCCAGCGCGGCCCACAGTTCCGTTCTTCATTTTGCTAGCTAAAGCCTTTTTGTAGACGGCGCCACGCCCGCGCGCGCCTGAGTTTACAGTTCCGACCAAAGCGCTATACGTTGGTCGAGGTTGTTCATCGGCGAGTAAATTACCTGTAAATTTAAATAAAACTTTACAAGAAATAATTATCTTCTCTAACCCTTGCAATCAGATGAAGATAAATCCGATATAGATCCAATAAAGGTCAATAAGGATAAATGTATTCCAAATGGAGGATTTATCCTAACGTCTCCAAACTCTACCCTACACCTAACTAACCCGGAACAAATTATTAAAAATACGGTTACCCACCCTGGCTTGTAGACCTGGTCATCTTCTGCTTGAGTGCCATGAGCACAGTGCTGGGCCTGTGCGGCATGGTGGACACATCCTCGTTGTACCCCTGATCCCACTCCTTTGCTAATTTCTTCAACTCCTTTTCAGCCAAAATTTCTGCTTTGCTCTGCCGCTTTTGGTATTGTTTATGAGATTTTTCGTGGTCTTTCTTGGCTTTTTCTTTCATGGACTTCGCTTTTTTTCTGTAAACAATAAATAAAACTGTATTTCGATTGACCGCATTTAATTCAGCAGGGTTTTTATCAATTATGATATCGGTCAGGCACGTTACAAATAAAGTCTAACGCTATAACTTGTCTAGGAGCAAAGTTGGGCTTGGATTGATTACCCGTAGGTACTTACTTGTCATTATTCTCCAATTTAGCTGTGGCCTGGTCCAGAAACCTCAATATATCGTCCCTCCCGTTGATAGCCGCGAGCTCCTGCGCAGTATGACCGTCCACGTCCATCGTGTACACATTGGCTCCGAAATTCACCAGGAACGTGACGCATTCCTTGTGCCCCCGTGCCGAGGCGAGGTGTAATGCTGTGTTGCCGAAGTAGTCTGCCTTGTCGGGTTCACCCCTAGAACGGGTAATTATTGGTAATTAAATAGATGTTACTGCGAGAAACGACTAAACTGTCTTAACCTCTCCTGTGTGGCGAATATTTTTTCTTATAGTTTTTCCGTACACGGATCCATGTTCCCGCATATGAGGGATTAATACATAGTAGGTGATAATGATAAGATTAGAAATGAATTTTAGTGATTACTCTATTAGTACTTATAGTACCTTACTTATAGTAGGCCTGGTATAGTCGAGTGCAAAAATACGTACCGAAAGAATCCTCTTATAAATATGTTACGTCCTTATTACACAGAATTAAAGTGCACTGGGATATATTTTTGAGCATTTTTATATATACCTACACTTTATTTGCCTTTGACTGTATGATAGTTTCTAAAGGAATCGTCTCATGCCGAAGGACGTTTCATACCTAATATGAATACAAAGCGTTCGATACCAAAGATAGTCAAACAAGTTTTCGTATTTACATGGTCTGCAGGTTCTACAAAATTAGATATCTGCAGATTCTTGTCTCTTGTTGTATTTTTTTTAAGCCCAGAAATGACTTTGCGTTAAATAGTAATTATGTACCTACATACGTAACATAAAAAAGTACTTAGGGTAAATCCCCTAATCCTACGCAATGTATGATTATTATGACTATGATAAAAATTAAAGGTATTAGTTTTGATTAAAACAATACGTATAATGATATTTATACGTATAATAACTATGGTGATATTACTGTCGGGGCTTGGCTCCCTGTCGCTTTAATCTTTATCGATCGAACCGCAATAAATTTCTAGATTATTCTTAGTGACGTGTTTATTGCTGCACTTGGGTTGTGACGCGGGCACTAGCTTAATCATGTATTTACTAAATTGTAAGATTATTTTGTCATAATGTCAAAGTCTGTTTTTTATTCAAATCCCGAGACAATGTATGTATAGGTAGGTATGGTATTAAAAGTGATGCTGTTTCATGTTTTTAATCCTTGGTTCCCAGTTGGTATTTTATGGGGGATACAATAACATCAAGGTATATAGGCTCAATAGGCTGTCGGTAAGAAGAAAGCGGTTTTCAGTGATAAAACTGCCTGTGGTCTACTCCCAGGTTACTGCTACCTCCCTTGGTACCTATCTATATAGTTTCGTTATTTATGTATGTTTCATTTGTTAAAGAAAATTTGTACGGTCGGCTCTAATAATATGTATACGATTTTGAACCTTATGCATTTGACATACGTTCCGAAATGTATACATATTATTAGACGTGACTGTACTTATTGTTTATGTGGGATAAAAAGGTTTACTCTAAACACTATCAACAGGAGACCTCACTATATACTACCACCACTAAGTTATCTACGACGTACCTTTTTCGCAAATTTCAGCAACCTTTACTAATAATTTGTTACCTATCTATCCTCGTATGATCCAACATTAGAGTTGCAAAGTGACCGTTATTTTCAATAACTGACCGACATTGATTATAAATGACCAGTCAATCCAGTCATAAATGACATCCAAGAAGTACGGCTTGACTTAGAGCAATAAAAAAAATCTAATATCCAGACGGGAAATTAACGTCTATAATTAGTGTTGCAAAGTGACCGTCATTTTCAATAACTGACCGACATTTATTATAGATTAATGATATTCATTGTGTATGGTCTCCGTTAATAAAGTGCTAAAAATTGGCAGAAAAATATTCTGCTGTACCTACACAGCAGAATATTTTTTTATTACTAAGTATTTTAACTAATATTGACGTTAATTTTTCGTCTTGATATTCAGATTTTTTTATTGCTCTAAGTCAAGTTGGTAAGAATTCTGTTTGTGTCAAAAAGCAATGAAACAAAAGAAATTCCACTTTAGTTGGTTCATGACAGATTCAAATTGGATCACAGCAACTATGTACATTGGGTCTTACGACGAGGCTATGACAGATGCGTCCCTTTGAGTTAGCACGCCAGTATCGGTATCGGTACAACGGACTGTTATTCCTGTGTGGGCTTGTGCATAAATCACACGAGGTCCTTTGGGGGAGGGGGAGGGGGTCCAAGAAAAAATCACGAATGATCACGTTCGGGGAGGGTGACCTCACGTGTATTTTTCTATGATGTCCAAACTAAGAAATATTGTGAATTTTGCGGCGAGCGAACGTTAAAAGTTGAATGAGAAAAATAACGAGACTGCTATGGGTCGGGTTGGGTAGCCAAGAAACTCACCAAACATCACTGGGAACATGGCGGAGGGGGGGTCAAAAAGTAGCCAAAAAAAACCTCGCATGATATATGCATGAGCCCTGTCAAAGTAGTAAAGTACTAACCCGCGGCCACACAGCAGGCGCAGCGCTTCAACGTGGCCCTCGAAAGCGGCCCACAGAGTCGGGGTCATGCCGGACTCGTCCTTGTTGTTGCACTCCTTACGCGTTGCTTCGCGTAATACCTCCAGCAGGCCATCTTTAGCCGCCCTGAAATCAAATACGAATAGCTTAAGTAACTACTTCTTTTTCTTCGTGTACATACATACATACATCAACAGCCTATCTCAGTCCACTGCTGGACGTAGGCCTCTCCTATTAACTATGCGTATAGACGCAGTAATAAGTAAATGCCCATAATAGCCACGCCAGCAAGCGGATTGGCGATCGCAGTAATGTCTCCACTATGATGACGCTGCTGCCCATCATCAATCAAATCAAATAATGGTCAATCACACTACAATCCCTTAGTCGACTCTTAACGACATCCGCTGGAAGAGTTGGGGTGGTGACAAATGTATTCTTACTGCCGTCACCACACGGCATTTTCTGCCAGTGCCTTGCTAGTTCTATTCTTCGGGGAGAAGAATTTGCCAGATCTTCATAAGTGCAATTTTGCTGTCAAATCGTGTTGCAATTCATATGCGTTAATTCATTATTAACGATTTTCACTTTCAAATATAGCAAAATGAATAGGTACATAATTTGAACACTATTCCATGAGAACCCACTGAAATTCAGAATTCAAATCCGGTAATTACAAACCCAAATTAAGATAAGATAAGAATTATTTGTTATGATTACGCAATTAGGCTGCGGCATTTATTGAAGTAGTAGTTATCTTTGTTTTACAGCATTATAACAATATCGATTATAGTTAATATCGGTTGACCGATGTATAGTCGACGGCCGATGAAATAAAATGGATCGTATTACAATAAAAAAACCGCCACTTAAATCTGTTATGGCTTTTCGTTTCACATATCAATTTTCATATCCAATTTCGTATAATTTATTTTCAGCGAACGAAAGCTTTTCAAGGAACTGTTAAATAAATTTTATGCTTGAAAGATGGAAATATTTATTCTGCTAGTACATTTCCTAGCTTCTTAAAAGTCCGGTATAGATTTGTCCGCCTCCATAGTCTAGTTGCTTGGTAGTGACCCAACCTGCGAAGCTGGAGGTTCCGGGTTCGAATCCCGTCGAGGGCATTATTTGTGTAGCTATTTATCACATTAATTAATCAAAATTAGTAGTGGCGTTAGCTATGAAACCCTAATAGACGTTGGTTAATCAGAAATATATGAATTAGGTATTAGGTACCTACTTAAATACCTAATGGTTTTATCAGTAACAGATAATGGCATATTTATCTTGAGTGTTATAAATAATATTCAGATATACCTGCTGATTTAATTGCACGCAATAATAAGGCGAGTCTTGTATTGGGACGTTGTAGGCTTGTAGGTAATTACTGGACAAGTGGGCACTGCACTGGACACCATTACTTACAAGCATGTTACGACGTATCGTATGACTGGATCATTCTGATTGAAAGTTGTGGCTTGTATATTTTAATATTTGTTGGAAATATTTTCGGCATTCCTCGCTTCAGGAAGACATACTGCTGCACCACTCATGTGCTAAGCCTACTGTCATTTATTTTCAAGTGCAATAGGGCCACTGGGTGCTTAGACAAGTTGCCAATCGCTAACGCTCAACGTCAATCGTAAACGAAAGGCAGCTGTCTTTGTCGCACTAATATGAAAGAGTGACAGAGAGGGAAAACTACGATACGCTACTAAGCGTTAGCGATTGACGACTTGGCTAATAAGCATTCTGGTTATTCACACTATTATCAGGCACCCAAGGTACTTTATTAGCAGCTTCTACGTTGGAGTAGGTAGGTAGATACATCTTAAAAAGAGCGTTGTCGACACGCTCAAGATGTTGAGCATTTAACAGTTGCCAGTAGTAATCTGAACAATCGCCGAGCACCGCGTTGATCCGAGGGAAAGTCACAACAATGAGGTATGGTTCACTTTTCATGACCGAGCTTGTTACGCTGCCGATTATGCAATTAATTAAAACCAAACTACAGCAATTTGGCGTGTTTAGTGGCTTTTAATTATGGTTTTAACACGAACCAACGTCAAGTAAGTAGCTCGGTTAGACATCCGTCAAGCAGTTACAGTTACCTACCGTAGCTAAATGAGAGCAAACTAGTGGGTAAACTGGGTAAGCATAGCATTGCGAAATTCAAAAGTAAGCCGCTAGAGACATTGAGTTCTCATTTTGAGAGCGTATTAAAATAGATGTCAAAATATCGCAAAATACGAGTATGACGGCAAAATCGATTTGGACACTCTGGCACTGGCTTTCAGTGACACGTATCTACTTTAATGTTATTCTCAAAACAGAAGATTGAAGGAGAAGTGAGTTGTTGTTGTGATGATGAAATATATTTACATATCACCTGTCCCAAAATATTTTTTTAATCAGACGTGAATAACATCACCTACGTGTCACACGGTATCAAAATGATTTCACCTATCCCTTATTTCACTCGGGATTCAACTTTAGAATCCATCGCTTCATTCGGGTTCATAGGTTATACCCCCATATAGCCTACCCATATAGGTAGGCCTTCGCCGATGTAAAATCAAGCTCCATCGGACAATAATGCTAAGAAATAAGTAAAGTCGTGTCGATGACTCTATGAATTTTAATATCACAAATTCGTGGTTTTACAACGGTAATATAAAACCCTTCGAACAATAACCTGGAAGTAATCATCGGTCACCGCGGCAACACGGTTCTAAACCATAACAATCGATAAGCTGATAAAACTGCAGCTGCACCAATACGGACCTTACCTGCGACAGTTTAGGACCTAGACTTGTGTGATTTCGGCCCAACACCCTCGCCAGGTGTGTGTGCAATGTCCGTAAACATAGCGCTGGTATCAATTAAATTGCATTTGCATGGGTATACATGTATACATACATACGTATTTATTATTATGTGAATAATGTTTAACGTTTCCTGCTACGTTTAACACATTCACGGACACTACTCCAGACACAATAGAAAAAACAATGAGATTACGCATATAGGCGTTGAGTGTCCGCGAAGGTGTTAAGATGCAAATTCAATTTGTATAGGTTCATCAGACTTTTGAATGACTAGTTTCTTGGACATTTAGCCGAGATTGTTGTAGTAACTAATAATTGAGGACCTCTAACTAAAACTCACTACCGTCACCTCCATAAAACCATGCTATTGTGACATTCATTATAAATAAAATTGTAGGTATTAACAACTGTCGTATAATATGTTACTATGACTTGGTTCTATGGTCAGGATTCAAGTTTGTCGTTAGTACTTTGATGTCAAAAATGACGCGTATCCAAAAAAATGCGGTTGAAAACGCTCTGATATTGATCCTATTGAATGCAGTCTTCCTGTGTCCAGAGTAGTTGAAAATTATGCCCGATAAGTTAAACGTTCAGGATTAACCATGTTGCCAATCGCTAACGGTTAGTAGCTTATCGACCTTATCGTAGTTTTCCCTCTCTGTCACTGTTTCATATTAGTGCGACAAAAACAGCTGCCTTTCGTTTACGATTGACGATTAAGCGTTAGCACCCACTTCTATTGGGTACATTCTTATCCTCACGAACATCTGAGCAGGTCTATCTATTGTCATGGCGTTAGAGTACATGTTCAGATATTTTTGAGCTTCGTGGCCGCTCCGAAATATCTGACGGCGACTGCATTATGTCATTGATTGGTAACATTTTAATGTTACCAACTAGCAGTAATTATCAGGTACCTAAATATATGTAGGGAGGGATCTATGATCTATCGTACTTTCATTAAACTAAGGGAGGTGATGTTGTATGATTAATATCGAAGGGACATTGAACTTCAGGTTTCGGTATCACCCGGGGCACGGAGCGTGTCTCCTTCCTACGGCTTCCGGTTCCGCGTGGTACCTATTCAACATTATAATTGGGCGCATAGTACCTATAATGGTTTAGTCATCCAGCGTGAGTTCTGTTCTGCGAAATTAATAGAGGAACATGTTCCAACGCACGGAATATTTTTTTCTGTTCTGTGTTCCAACGTTACCAACTGTTGTAATTAGGATATTTCGTTGAAGTAAAGGTTAAGTGCTAGGTATTTTAATTCTTCCGTGGGTGAAAATGTATAATTAATAAATTAATAATTGTTTAAGTATAAGTAAAGTGGTTTTAATTTTGAAACCGTAAATGGGTACGATTTGTCTAAGTAAGGTTCTCATCTCATACCGAATATCACTTGTCAACCATATTTTCGCCAATGATTACATTAACATTTATCGAATTATATATTTCTATTATAATAAGTCGATTAAACGATAACGTAATAGTACATTACGACACAAGTGCGAAGAACATGAAATCCGAAACGAGTGGCGATGTTTTAAAACACGACCGAAGGGAGTGTTTTAAATCGACTCGAGTTACGAATTTCCCTTTTGCACGTGTCTCGTACGACATTTTTTAGTACAGATGGTCCTCCGAAGTTTTGGACCAGCGGCCCTACCGCGAAAATCGAAATTCGTAAATTTCGAGGATTTTTCTCTGTCACTCAAACGAAGGCGTCATTAGAGTGAGAGAGACAAATCCTCGAAATTTATGAATTTCGTTTTTCGCGGTAGGGCCGCAGACGTAAAATGAGCCTCTTCTCCCACTAGCGCCTAAAAAAGGCACCATCTGTACTGAAAACGTTACTTCTAACAGTCCTAACTCATGGTACCTACACCTACGGCTACTAACCATTTTGCTGCCCCAATATTACAAGGTTCTAATAACACGTTTGTCAGGTTGAAATTTTAACATTGTCATATTGGCACTAAGCAGAGATTTAATCACCCCGAAGGTGTAAAATAGAACACTGTAAAACGATTTAATGCCGGCGAGATTCGACCCTAGCACAACACTTAACGTAGGTATATTTCGTTTGCAATTAAAGTCAATATCTTAAAAAGGGGTAAATAGGAATGTAGAGTAAATTAGTCTGTTAGCCCAGGACAAACAGTCCAGTTTAGAATAACACATGAAAAATCTGTTGTTCTAAATTGGACTGTTTGTCCTGGGCTAACATACCAGTTTATTCTACGTTCCTATTTACCCCGCCATTCCTATTTACCCCGTTTTACGGTACCTATAGTACTTAATTTTATTTTATTTATTTGAGAAGGTATCGTGCTAATCTCACTCCCGCAGGATGGTAAATACACTCTTATCATTATTAATTATAATTTCCTAAAATCGTGGTATGCTAGAAAGGATATTGATAACATTATCAGCTTATATCAGGTATATCATTATTCATTAACTCTTATCAAACAGACCAAGTGGACACTTACTTATGGAACCTGTCTGTAGTCATCTTGGATTACACTGAAACACTAATAGCGACAGTAAATACAGCTCATTTTAGACCACTGTCCACACAAAACACCGCAAAATTTGATAACACGAGAAAGTTTCTACTTTGTCACACTTCCAAAATTAATTCAACGGTTAACTTAGTTTATATCTTAAATCACTTTAGTAAAAGTAAGCACTGAGTTTATGACTGTCACTGCAAAATATATGATATGACACTGCATTGCACACCTGTTTCATTCACTTGTGAGAATTTTTACTATTGTTTTGTATAGAATAACGATGGTCTCAGTCGACCACAGCGCGCTGTCATGTGGTGAGTGAACTGGCGAGAAAAAAACCGAATGGTAGGAACAAGCCACGATTCAATGACCTTTTCGTAAACCGCGCCACCTGTTTGCCTGTGCTGGCACTAGAATGTTGTGTAACGAGTAGTGTGGAGCCACCTGACGGCGAGTAGCATACAATCTTATCTGATGTAAAGACATAGGTATTTATCTGATGATAAATTCTATAAGTACTAAAACACCTATCTATATGGAATGTGCTCACTTTAGTTC
Source organism: Thaumatotibia leucotreta (assembly GCA_025490895.1). NCBI lineage: Eukaryota > Metazoa > Arthropoda > Insecta > Lepidoptera > Tortricidae > Thaumatotibia > Thaumatotibia leucotreta. The sequence continues at coordinate 80,845 of JALPQI010003052.1, forward strand.
AGTGTACGGTCGAAGAAATTGAATGTTTAGCAGTTTATGGCTCATTTTACATTGGACGTGCTTAGTTACATACAACTCAAACTAAATTAACTGGAACTGCAAAGTGCTAAACATTCAATTTCCTCGACTGTACAAGGTGGCCAAAAAGTAGTGCATCCCTATTTCCTGTTGAGTTTTGGGACTCAGAATAGGTCCCCTTAGGAGGTTATTGGATGTTTCAAAAGGATTGTTTTTTTAATACTTAGTTACTTACTAGGTGCTACTATATTAACTACCTACTTAGAAATACTACTTCTCAGACTTGAACTAAAAAAAAACCGTTAAGCCCGTTAAGGGATTTATTCTGCTTCCCAAAACTTTACTTGCAGCAGCGGGTTGCACTTATTTGTGGGCAGGGCACCCTGTATAATTTATACTAGGTACTAGCATCCTAGCATGACATTGACATACCTTGTACTTTTAGTGAAAAAACTATTTTTACCTGACTGAATTTGAAGGATCCACGGAAAGAACATATTTAGTCCTTCTAAAGTCAGGGCAAATTTGCACCATAATAAGTAAAGTTGATTTTCCTTCTGAAATTTGAATTGACTAGACATGTTATTTCCGTGGACCCTTCATTTGCAGTTTCGCACAGATTAGTAGAAAAGGATTGAAAACCGAGAGAGAAACCGAGAATTAAAGTAAAACGTAGCAATAAAAAAAAGTTTTGCACTCCTGCCGTATTGCCTTACTTGTTGTTGAAGTGAAGAAAATCTTTAAAAACTTAATCTTCGACAGTAAAATCGCTTATTAAATGAACTTGTCTTGAATTTTGTATTTTATTTATGCCTATACAGGGTGGAACGGAACGACGATCTTTCCTGCTACCGACCGAGTCTACCAACCATTACGATGAACTTTCAGTATGGTAACCCCTCATACAAAGTGAGTAATAAGTTAGAGTTCAATAGTATGGAAAAGTCAATTTTCCATGTACGCTTTAGATGTTGGTCCCATACTGAAAGTTCATCGTAATCGTTGGTAGACTCGATCGGTAGCGGGAAGGAACGTCGTCCCTTTCCACCCTGTATAAATGCATATTGCATGACTTATTGTGCATGACATATGATATGACAATAATGACAAATGACTCGTATGACAGAAGATTATTAAGTATATATACAGTGTGTAAATCTAATACGGGCGATCAATTAAACCAGGCATGGGATTCATTAGTGTGAACATGGATTACAAGGTTTTTTCGAAATTACTCTTAATTATGACCCCACAGAATTTTTTTAAGATTATCGGAGCAGCAATGTAGGTACGAACGTTTGTTATTGTTGCTATGGCAGTTATGTAATCTGCTTTTGAAATTAGCTGTCAACGAGTGTTTAACTCGTATGTATGTTGCTCTACATTGCGCGCCGAATTATTTTGTATGGAAAATTTTGTTGCTCTTATTTTAAGTAAAAGTTATTTGAATGTACTTATTATGTCGTAAACTAACACCCGTTAAGAGCTTCGCCCGTATTAGACTTACACCCTGTATATAGGTCGAACATAAGGTATTTAACGGATATTTTGTGATGATGATAAGGTTCGAGTCGGCATAGTGTGTAAAAAATAAATTAATAAAAGTAATATTAAAATATTAACTTAAATAAAACTAAACCTAAAAAAAACCTTAAAAGAAGCTACCCATCCAAACCGCCCCGATTGGTTCCCGACGCAAAGGTGTCCATCACGCTCGCAGCGTTTCCACGCTGAATCGCGATGGACAGTTTGTAAAATAAGAAATAAAGTGCAAGTTTAATATTAATTTATTCTTAGAAGATATTCATAAAAACTTACTTACCTACTTGCTATCGTCTATCAAATGAGTTACGAGTATGTTAGCATGTGTTTATGTACAGCCATAGAGGAAAAGATTCATTTTCTTTCACGTCATTTGGTTACATTCTGTCAAAATTCAACGTCTAAATTTTAAATTTTATAAGTAATTGTTATGATTCATATTTATAATATGACTTTTTATACATAATAAATATATGATATGAAGGAACAAGTATCTCTAAAGTAAGATTTAACTGTAGGGATATTCTTAGTTAAGTTGA
>JALPQI010003053.1:0-12718 GCA_025490895.1 Thaumatotibia leucotreta
TGTATGGTTCGGTTATAAACAGGACATCGTATCCATTGTCAGTCACAAAGGTTTTGAATTCCTCGGTTGCTGCCTGACTGCGTCCGAGGTTTCCTTGAATTGCGTGAACTACTAGACTTGCTCCAGCGTTGATTTGCCTTGTGTGCATTGGGGCGCCCTTAACAGTACGATACGCGGGTTCTGGCTAGCACATCGCATCGACGGCGTACTGGGCACTCGGAGCTCATTGCCGTATGACCCGTTTCTTGAGCCGGTCGTTTGTCGCGCACACAGTTGATGCAGCGCGGTGCCACGCCTCTTGCTGCACGCTCACACTGTGCCCGCTGGTGCTCGCCTCCGCAATAACCGCATAAAACTTTAGAGGTGTCGCACACACGCTTGGAGTGTCCGTACTGCAGGCAGCCCGAACACTGTACCAATGGGGAGCGATCATACACCGGTCTACGCTGCATTCCTATATATACCTGCCCCTCCTCTGTCAGTGCTTTCCAGAGCCTTGGCGTGACTTCCAACACCACATGGCATTCAAGCGCGTTTCGGGCTTTGCGTCGGAATAGAACACGCGCTGACTCTTTGTTCATATCGACCTGGCTCGTTATGCGCTTGTTCTGCTTTTTAAGCGATTCTACGATGTCATTGTCTGTGTTGTACGCCATAAGTCCAGTTATTTCTACTAGTGGGTTTCTGTTTGCAGGTTCTTCAACCGTTAGCTCACCAGCCCGCAGACGCTCTGCAATACGCTTCGCATCGTTAGGGTCAGTGCAGCCTAGGACGACTTTGGCATTGCGTGCTTTGCGGAAACGGTCGATACCTAGGCCCTCGTTTCTAAGGTCTATTACGCCTTCAATCCTCTCAATGACCTGGTCCACAGTGTGAGTTGGGTTGATACTCGACACCAAGATAGTTTTCCCACTTTGCAAGGCATTGGGGCGTACCTTGGTGTTGGACTTAGCGGCTGCCGCATACGAGGTAATTTCTTTGCGAAGCTCTCCCATCTGGTTACTTAGCCTGCTGACCTCTTCCGTGTTAACTGTTGATGGCGGGGACGAACTTTCGGCCTTCCTTACTTCAGTTATCGCCGTTTTCAACTCCGCCATCTTAGCCTCCACGGATGCCGAGCCAGATCGTTGCGTATCCGCAATTTGTTGCTGTAACTTGCTAACGTTGGCGATATCTTTGCGCAGCTGGGTGAGGTCAGATGATCTAATTTCGTCTATCAAGTTTTTGATTTCATAAATTGCGTTTTGTGATGATTGCTCTATAACTGAGTGCATCGATAGCTGTGGTGTGGGTGTATGTGAAGGCGGCTCTATTGAGGATCTCTTACTTCGCTCTATCGTCTCTCTTGCCGCTTTTTCTAGTGTGTCAAATTTATTTTGGGTGAGCAGACTGGGCATTTTGGTTACTATTTCACCCAGTCGTTCCATTAGTGCGATTATTGCCTTTTTGTTGGCTCGTGTTACGCTGTTTCCTGTGTTCACCAGCTCAACTGTTAGGCTTGCAATTTTCATAGTCGCATCCGCGAAAGTGTCCAAGTCAGGGATAGTACGCTGTTTTAGCTCTGTCACCCGGGGGTCCTCCTTGTCCTTTTCGGCCTGGCTGCTTTTTGGCTTCTTGGTGTCTACTTTTTTGGGAACAAGCAAGGCGCCCGGGCGGTTTTCAAGCGTGTAAGTGACATTATGTGCCTCATTTTCATCTCCGGGATGTGCTAGAGCTACATTTTGTGACTCTTCCTGGGACTCATGAGGGGCACGTTCGTGCGATTCATGTGTATCGCTGGGTTCTTGGGCCCCGCGGCCTTTGCGGGGCGACTGAGGTGGTGTGCGATACATTTTCATATGAGTGTTTTTGCGAAATTTAAAAAATTAATAACTTAAGTTCTATGGCACTTAAAATTATTATTTAAAGTTATCTAAATAGGGCTTAAAAGGATGTGTTATACTACGTAATTTCAGAATTTTATGTCAAAAGATGACCGAGAAATAAATTTTTCCCTGATACTTTTAATTTGAAATTAAAACTGTGATTATTGAACGAACAAACAATTTCTAAGGAAAATTGTTCAAACAAAAGATGTAGATATGACTGAAAGCTATTGTATGAAGTTTAAATGATTAAAATTGACCGATGTAATTTGGAGATATTAAAGGTTAAAAGTGATTGCGCGGACACTTTTTGCAGGCGCTGTAAAATTTGGTAGGTATTTGCAATATTAGTATGAAAAAAGTTTCTATTTAGCTATTATTTCTAATTGGTAATTTAAGCTGAAACTATTGAAACTAAATAATGAAAACAGATTAAGAATTAAATGAAAAACAAGGAAGATATTAAGGGTTGAAATTTACTACTTTCAAGAAACACTTAAAAATTAATTTCTCAAGAACCGAGAAAGGTAGAGAGATGAAATAGGTCTTCAAAAATCGGGGCAATTGAACTCTATTTTATGTCAAAGTTTCAGATTTTTAATACAAAATTTGCTGAACAAAAAGTGTGAAAATGTTAAAAACTGCTAAAAAAGATGTGGGAAGTGAACTTTTTGAATGACGGGCAAACTAATGGAGATACGGGGAAGAAGGTTATTATAAAAAAGATTGGAAAAAATTTAAGCTAACAGAAACACTAAACAAAATAAAAATCGACCGGGCAGAACTGATGTTATTAAGAAAAAACAAGATTGCTATTATATTCCGGAAGGGTACGAGTTTTTTGCAGAAAGATGGAAAATTAAAGTTGAAGTCTTATATATGCAATTTTTATATTTACAAGGTAATTTAGAACTAACAGAGACAATTTAAAATCAGAAAGAAAGATGGAAAAATTTTGAAAAATGAGGGAGATATGAATTTTTGAAAATTTGCTAAGTTGGGAATATGAAAAAATTGAATAACTTTTTAACCAGAAGGGTCTGGGGGGTAATAGGGGTCTCTAAAAGTCGGGGCAAAAATGCTTTACAAAAGTGCCAAAGTGCGTCTATATCGCTCGGTTAGGTTAGGTTAGGTTAGGTTAGGTTAGGTTAGGTTAGGTTAGGTTAGGTTAGGTTAGGTTGGGGTGCAGGGCTGGTTCCTCCTCGTGGTGCACCCTGGGAGGGAGAGGATAGCCGCTCAGTTGCGCGCTTGCTATCTTCTCTCTGCGAATACCAGTCACAGGCGGTGGCAGTTGAGTCTATAGACTCCTGCGAGGGCTTCAATGCCGGGTTTCTTTGCTGCTCCCAACTCGCCTCAGGTCATCTGAGATGGCATGGGATGCAGCCTGGCCCTTCGGGCAGCGGTGGTGGTGCGTGGCACCGTGTTGTCGGGGCTCTTTAGAGCCAGCGGCCGCTGAGCGGCGTGGGATGGCGGGCCTTCAAGGCTCGCGGCGCGGCGGGTGGGTTCCGTCCCTCCGTCGGGCAGCCCGTAACCCGCACTGAGCGGGCCGGGGGCGCTGCTCACTGAGAGTAGTGCCGCGTGGAACAAACCACTATAAAAATGAAACGGAGGAGGGTCGCTCCAGAAATGGATGCGATGGGTGCGGCGATGTGCCAGGTGCACTCGACGTGTAGTCGACGCCGGACCGACCCGTTGCTCGTCAAGGCCGTAGTCATGTTTTGCGACTTTGGTCGGGCGGCGGGGGCCCTGCCTTAATTGGCCGGGCCGCGAGGAAGAAAACCTCAATAAAAAATTACCCCCAATCCTAAGCGGCGCAGCACCGCGAGAGGATGCATGGCTGAGGTGGAGTCAGTCGTTAGTGCTTGCCCCGTTAGTGTACCGGCCGACACACTGACGGGTTACGCTAGGCTTATCCAGGTGCAGAGGGCACCGCCTGGATGGACTTTTATATCCCTCACACTCGTGGGAACCATATGGCAACTGAACTCAAAAAAACAAAAAACATCATGAAAGGAGGAGAGAAACCCAAGATTAAGGGTACAAAAGTCGAAAAGCGCATCCGAAGAAGGAGTAGGGACGGCGCAGCAAAAATGGCGGAGAGCGTGGCGGACATGCTCGCAGTAGAGGAAGAAAGCGACCAGTCATCAGACTGCACGCTCATTTCTGTTCGATCACGATCGAGGTCGAACTCTAATAGCTCGGTGGGCCCTAGCGGGCGTTTTTGGACCCAGCCCGGTCCCAACAGCAGAGAAGGTTCTCTTCACCTCTCGGACGATTCGTCGATGGACGAAGCAGAGAAGGTGAAGCGCCCTAGAGGCCGCCCGCCAACGACTGGCCAATATATTGGACTAGCAGCGGCGCAAAAAGCCCTCAATGACGCGAAACGTGAGGCTCTTGAAATAGAGGCGGAGAGGGCTGTTGCAAGCCAGGCAAAGGCAGCGAGAGACAAGTGGGACAAACAGTTCCCAAAGCTGCTCCCTGCCAAACCAAATAAGGACGAGACTGCCACAGGCCTCACTGAATCGGTGACCGCCCAGGTGGCCATCATCAAGTACGTAGCGGTCAAATCTAAACACCTGAAGGGCACATTTGTGCGCGCCCTCAAAGAGGCAGCGGAAACCATCGGGGAGGCTGTCCAAATTTTGAGTGAGCGCACAATCTCGGACGAGACTCGTCAATTGCAGGCGGCGAACAAAAGCCTGCAAGCGGAGATGGCCAGTCTTCGCTGCGAACTGGCTCAACTAAAGGCGGAGATGGACAGGGCTAGGAGGAAAGAAAGCCTCGAGTTTCTACCCCCCGTCACCGTGCAGGACACTGAGATGCACGACCCGGTGACACCTGGAGCTGACAAACGGCCACTGACACGTGCAAGGGGCCCGGTGGGCAACCTTGAACCCGCTCTCGGGAACGAGGACCTCATGCGCGCAGTGGCTCTCAAGGTGGGAGAGATTGTGGGCGCACGCTTGGATGGGCTCGAAGCCGAGGGTCGCCTACTGCCGGCCAAACAATTGCGGCCGCCACTAGCAGCAACGAGGAAGAATCAGGCTGCGGCATCCTCAGCATCCGCTGCGGTTACAACAATAGCGAAGGCAAGTGGCAAGGCAATAGTCATCGATGCCACCAAGAAGCCGCAATCTGCTCCAGCTGCCAGAACCAACAAGAAGGACAAAAGAAAGGGTGGAAACAAGAGAAACGAGGCCAGAACTCAAACATCAAATGAGCCGCCCACGCCCCGTTCACTGCCACCAGCGCCTGCCACCATGAAAGAGGGCTGGAACGTGGTGGCAAGTAAAGGAAACAGACGTAAGGCTGCGCAACGCGCTACCCAACCACAGCCTGTGGAAAAGGCGAAAGCCCAAAAGCTGAAAGCACCACGATCGGCGGCCGTGGTGCTGACGCTACAACCAGAAGCAGCGGAGAGGGGCGTGACTTACAAGGATGTCATCGCTGAAGCCAGGACCAAGGTCCAGCTAGCGGATTTGGACATCCCCACCGGACTGCGCTTCCGAAGAGCGGCCACCGGAGCGTGCATTCTCGAGGTCCCCGGCACAACCAGCGGGGAAAAAGCCGACAAACTAGCCGAGGCAATTCGGCAACAGGTCGGCACAGATAAAGTGCGAGTGGCTAGGCCCTCAAAAACTGTGGATGTTAGGGTCACTGGCCTTGATGAATCTGTTTCGGCAGAAGAGGTGGCTGCTGCGGTGGCACGCAATGGAGAATGCGCTATTGATGCAATAAAGGTCGGAGACATACGCCAGGGTTTCTCGGGCCTTGGCACGGTATGGGTTCGTTGCCCTGTCATGGCCGCCAAGAAAATAGTTTCCGCGGGCCGACTTCTGGTGGGATGGGTCTCTGCGCAGGTCAAACTGATGGACCAGAGACCCTTGCGATGTTTCCGGTGTTTCCGCAACGGTCATGTCAGTGCGCAGTGCCCAGCGGAAACGGACCGCTCGAACAGCTGCTTCCAATGCGGCAAAGATGGTCACAAAGCGGCCCAGTGCACCGCCTCGCCGCATTGTGTTGAATGTGCAGCAGCTGGTAAGCCGTCTGGGCACCGGATAAGCAGCAAGGCATGCACTGCACCCAAAGCTGCTGGAAAGAGAAAGGCGACCAATGCTGCCCGTGGCCTCCAGGCCCCTTCGCAGCTTGCTGAATCGACCCCAGCGGGACAGTCTACGGCAGAGGAGGATCTATCTATGGTTGTGGGTTAAATGGACACCATGGAATTCCTCCAGGCGAACCTCAACCATGATGCCAGGGCCCAAGACCTTCTCTGCCAGAGTCTAGCCCAGTGGGGTATACACATCGCTGTAGTAGCAGAGCCCTACAGAGTGCCGGTCAGAGACGACTGGGCTGGAGACCTTGACGGTACTGTGGCCTTAGTTACGCGGAGCGCTGCCGGCTCCAGTTTTAGGAGCGTAACGAAGGGTCACGGCTGTGTCGCTGCAGTCTGCGGGGAGTTGGCGGTAGTCGCGGTTTACTTCTCCCCCAACAAAAGCCTGGCAGACTTCGAGACGTTCCTGGTGGAGCTCGGCGCCCTTGTTGGCAGACTGCATCCCGCCCCTGTGATTGTCGCGGGCGATTTTAACGCCAAGAGCCTGGCGTGGGGATGCCCAGCAACCGATCCACGGGGGCGCACTCTCCTAGAGTGGGCAATTGGCGCAAACCTGGCGGTCATCAACACTGGCACGGAAAACACGTGTGTGCGGCAACAGGGCGGTTCTATCGTAGACATAACGTTTGCAAGCACCGCCCTGGCACACCGTGTTCAAAGCTGGGAGGTCCTGGTTGGCGTCGAAACACTGTCCGACCACCGTTACATCAGATTCGGAGTCGCGACGCTGTCCAGGCCTGGTCGCCCAAGATGTAACGATCCAGTCGGTGATGGTCCTCGCTGGGTGCTTAAAAAACTTGACCGAGAGTCCCTAGAACTGGCGGCTTTGGTTCGGTCATGGACAGTGGAACCGGAGGAGGCGGTTGACGTGGAGGTAGAAGCCGAATGGTTCCGTAAGTCCATGACTGAGGTGTGTGACGCGGCAATGCCTCGAGCCAAGACCTTCTCTCCCCGACGCGCAGTGTACTGGTGGTCTCCAGATCTTGCGCAGTTGCGCGAGGAGTGTGTGCTCAAGAGACGCCAGTACACAAGGCAGAGAGGTCGTCGGCTGAGAGATGAAGAGGCGGAAGCGACCCTTTACTCGAGGTATAAGGAGGCAAAAGTGGCCCTAAAATCTGCCATTAGCAATGCCATAGACCGGGCACGGGAAGAGTTCCTGGAGATTCTAAACAGAGACCCATGGGGGAGGCCATACAAGCTTGTCAGGCAGAAACTCCGCCCGTGGGCCCCTCCACTGACACAGAGTCTCCAGCCCCAGCTGCTGGATAACGTGGTTGCGACTCTGTTCCCCCATAGACCTCCACAGCCCCCACCGCCCATGGCACTACCCGGGGCAGCTGAGAGACAGCAGGGAGCAGAAGCAGAGACACCCAGGGTCACTGAAGGTGAGCTCGGAGCGGCGGTGCTGAGGCTAAGGGCAAAAAATACGGCACCTGGGCTCGACGGAATCCCGGGTCGAGCCTGGGTTCTAGCCATGAGTGCCCTGGAGCCAAGGTTGCGACGGCTATTCAGCCAATGCCTGGAGCAGGGTCGCTTCCCAGATGCATGGAAGATCGGTCGACTGGTCCTGCTAAGGAAAGAGGGTCGTCCTGCGGAGTCACCGTCGGCCTACCGGCCCATCGTGTTGCTTGATGAGGTGGGCAAGCTCTTTGAGCGGATCATCGCAAACCGTCTCATCAAGCACCTTACCGCCGACGGGCCGGACTTGGCTGACTGCCAATATGGATTCCGCAGCGGTCGCTCCACTGTACATGCGATCCTGCAGGTGAAAAAGATAGCGGAAGATGCAGTCTCCCAGGGTGACGTCGTCTTGGCAGTGTCGCTTGACATTGCCAACGCCTTTAACACCCTCCCCTGGGGCTGCATCAATGAGGCGTTGCTGTACCACCAAGTACCCCACCATCTCAGCCGAATTGTAAGGGCCTACCTGCTTCGGAGGTTTGTGGCCTTTCCCGGGCAGCATGAGTGGGATAGGCGGGAAATGGTGTGCGGTGTTCCACAGGGGTCGGTACTAGGACCACTCTTGTGGAACATCGGATACGATTGGGTGTTGCGAGGTGGTCGTCTGCGCGGGGTGGAGCTAGTGTGCTACGCCGACGACACCCTTGTCACAGCACGCGGGGCCTCACTTAGAGACGCGTCCATCTTGGCAACTGCAGCAGTGGCACATGTCGTGGGAAAGATCCGGCGGCTAGGGCTGGAGGTTGCCTTAAATAAATCGGAGGCCATATGTTTCCACGGCCCCCGAAGAGCACCCAAGCCCGGATCCCACATAATTGTTGGCGGCGTGCGAATCCCCATCCAACGGACGATGCGGTACCTTGGCATCGTCCTGGATAGTCGGTGGTCCTTCGAGGCGCATTTCGAACGGCTGACTCCAAAGCTGCTGAGTTCGGCTGCTGCGCTCGGGCGCTTGCTCCCGAATCTTGGGGGCCCAAAAGCGTCGTGCCGTCGCCTATACTCGGGGGTAATAAGATCAATTGCCCTTTACGGTGCCCCAGTATGGGCTAAAGATCTAAACGCCGGGAATGCCAATCAGCTGCGCAGAGCGCAGAGAGTAATGGCGATAAGGTCAATACGGGGATACCGCACGATCTCAGGAGAGGCGGCATGTGTGCTGGCCGGATCTCTGCCGTGGGATTTAGACGCGAGGACCCTCGCGTCAGTCTTCTCCTGGCGTGAGGAGGCGCGTGCTAGAGACTTTTGGCCAGCACCGCGGGAGATCCAGGCCAAGCGTGACGAACTATGCCGCGAGGCGATTTCGGAGTGGGTGGACCAACTGGCCAGACCAAGTGCGGGCGCCTGGACTGTTGCGGCGATACGCCCAGTCATGACACAGTGGCTGGAGCGGACACACGGCTCTCTCACGTTCCGGCTCGTGCAGATTCTCTCGGGGCATGGTTGCTTCGGGAGGTATCTGCACAAAGTTGCCGGCAGGGAGCCGACGGAAGAGTGCCATGAATGCGGCGCAGCGGTTGACACCGCTCAACACACTCTGGACGAGTGCCCAGTGTGGGGGCCAGAAAGGGACGACCTGATGGCTATAGTGGGGCAGGATCTGTCGCTGCCAGCCGTGGTGAAGTCCATGGTCGACAGCGACAGATCTTGGAATGCGATGAAAACCTTCTGCGAGCTAGTCCTGCAACAGAAGGAACTGGCGGAGCGGGCCAGAGAGGTCGACCCACTGGCTGACCAAAGGCGCCGCAAGCGAGCCGGACGAAGACGGGCCGCACACGACCGCCGCTTGCCTCCGTAGAGTGGCCATAGGATGACAGGCATGGGGAAGCCTGCCATCCGTCAACCAACATTAGGCCACTGAAGGCGGAATGATGGGAGGATGTTAAATTGAGGCCAAAACGGCCTCCGGAGGCGGCGCTCTTAAGCTCGGAGCGGTGCTGGTGGTGCTGCAGATGCAAGCGCAAGCGTTCCTGCAGCCCACCATACAGCACAACGGCGGCAGACGGAGAGGTTTTTTAGTGGGTAAACTCGGGGTCCCATCAGCCCGTAACGAGGAGTCCCACATAACCACCCGGGTCAGTCCCCACACCCGGGTGGTATGCGTAACGCATTTTTCCTCTCCTTAAAAAAAAAAAAAAAAAAAAAAAAAAAAAAAAAAAAAAGGTTAGGTTAGGTTAGGTTAGGTTAGGTTAGGTTTTTTTTTTTTTTTGGGAGTGAATGGAGTGTATTTACCCCATTCGTGCAGATTGGCGATAAGCATTTGAGCACGCGGTGCTATCGGTTTACACGTTGTGCTCAGCCATGAATTAGGTCTTAGTAAGGTAACTTATGTTTGTTAGATTGTGATACTGCACATGGTACAGTATATGACACAGATGTAAAAGAGGAACTATTTGGGACAGAAATAAAGAGCATGTATGGGTTGAATAATTATGTAGAATTGAATGATTTTAAGTTGTTGATTATATACTTAAGAAGATTTAGAAAGCTTTCAGCAGTGGATTCTCTGGAGGAACATTCAAGAATGTTTCCAGGGTCCACGCGGAAGTTCTGACAAATAATATTGTGGTCGAGACGTTGTCGGGCGAATCTGGGACAATCGGACAATAGATGTGCAAAAGTTTGTTTTATTGGCTTAGTATTGTCGCACGGGCAATGATCATTGGCCGTGATATTAAATCGGTGGAGGTACTCTTTGTGAAAGGCATGATTACTAAGGTATTGGGTGATGTAAAAATTGGGGGTGAACTTAGAGATGAAGTCTTTAAGTTCGCGGTGGGTGGGGAAAATTGACTTTGTGTATAGACATTTGTTGTTGTTGTTGTAAAAGGTTTCGGAGGCTGATTCTAATGTTTGTACGTTATGCAGTTTTATATGGGAGATTGGAATTTGATTAAAGATCGGAGTCTTGTGAGCTGTGGCGGCTTCCTTGGCTGCTTGGTCAGCAAGCTCATTCCCCGGTATTCCGCAGTGTGCCTTAGCCCAGAAAAAGTGTGTTGATGTGTTTGGGTGTGTGTGAATTAATGTGTGTATTTGTACAACGATGTTGTTGAAGTTGTTGGGGTCTTTTATTGCCATAAGTGAGGACTTACTGTCTGAGAACAGGAGGAGCTCACGCGGATGGTGTTTGTAGGCATAAGTGAGGGATTCCCTGATTGCGACGAGCTCCGCCTGGAAGACAGAGCAGCAGTCGTGGAGTTTGTGTTTTTTAGTGATCGTCGGGTGGTTGGGTCTGACGATCACAAAGGCTGCTCCAACCCCGTCTTCGCTTTTACTTCCGTCGGTGTATGTTCTCCATGTGTCAGGTGTGGTGAGTGTATGTGTGATTATTGCTTCGTCATGTTCGGCAGTGTTGTTTACTTCGGTAAACGGAATAGTGACTCTATTGGATGGATGAAGAAGCTCCGACGGAGCTGCTAGGCGCTCGATTGGGAGGTCCTGCGGGAGATAAGAGGCGTGCCCAGATCGCCTGGCGTTCTCCACTTCCGCAGTACACGCTATGCGCGCTGGTAAAGGTGGTAGTTTGGCAAGCGTGATGGAGAGTATAGTGCTCAGAGTCTTGAATCCCCGAATGATTTTGATGGCGAATAGTCGCTGTAGTGAAAGCAATCTGCTCTCGACACACTTGAACTTTAGGGCGTCCACCCAGATGGAAGCCGAGTAAGTAATGATCGGAGTGATGACTCCGTAGTATATGGTCCTGATGTTCTCTGGGTGGACTCCCCAGGTTGGGCGTATGAATGCTTGGAGCTTCATAAACAGCTTTTTGGCTTTATCTATAACGTAGTTAACATGTTTGACAAATTTTAGCCTGCTGTCTATGAAAACTCCAAGATATTTTATGTGAGGGACAAAGGGGATGTGGGAGCCTTCACATAAGATGCGGGTCTTGGCTGCCTTGTTAGTGAAGGCGATTGCTTGTGTCTTGTCGGATCCGAACGTGAGCTTCACACTGTTGCCCCACTTCACAATGCGCTCGACAGCTTGGTTGGTATGACGCTCTAGGTCTTCGACGTATTTGGCGCTGCAGATCAACAGCACGTCGTCAGCGTAGGCTTGAAGGCGACAACCTGGGGGCATCTCGGTTTCGAGGAGCTCGTCCAAGATGAGGTTCCATAAGATCGGTCCTACAACCGATCCTTGGACACATCCCCTAGTCATCGCCTTCGTTGCTGAACAAGGTTAGGTTAGGTTAGGTTAGGTTAGGTTAGGTTAGGTTAGGTTAGGTTAGGTTAGGTTAGGTTAGGTTAGGTTAGGTTAGGTTAGGTTAGGTTAGGTTAGGTTAGGTTAGGTTAGGTTAGGTTAGGTTAGGTTAGGTTAGGTTAGGTTAGGTTAGGTTAGGTTAGGTTAGGTTAGGTTAGGTTAGGTTAGGTTAGGTTAGGTTAGGTTAGGTTAGGTTAGGTTAGGTTAGGTTAGGTTAGGTTAGGTTAGGTTAGGTTAGGTTAGGTTAGGTTAGGTTAGGTTAGGTTAGGTTAGGTTAGGTTAGGTTAGGTTAGGTTAGGTTAGGTTAGGTTAGGTTAGGTTAGGTTAGGTTAGGTTAGGTTAGGTTAGGTTAGGTTAGGTTAGGTTAGGTTAGGTTAGGTTAGGTTAGGTTAGGTTAGGTTAGGTTAGGTTAGGTTAGGTTAGGTTAGGTTAGGTTAGGTTAGGTTAGGTTAGGTTAGGTTAGGTTAGGTTAGGTTAGGTTAGGTTAGGTTAGGTTAGGTTAGGTTAGGTTAGGTTAGGTTAGGTTAGGTTAGGTTAGGTTAGGTTAGGTTAGGTTAGGTTAGGTTAGGTTAGGTTAGGTTAGGTTAGGTTAGGTTAGGTAGTTAGGTTAGGTTAGGTTAGGTTAGGTTAGGTTAGGTTAGGTTAGGTTAGGTTAGGTTAGGTTAGGTTAGGTTAGGTTAGGTTAGGTTAGGTTAGGTTAGGTTAGGTTAGGTTAGGTTAGGTTAGGTTAGGTTAGGTTAGGTTAGGTTAGGTTAGGTTAGGTTAGGTTAGGTTAGGTTAGGTTAGGTTAGGTTAGGTTAGGTTAGGTTAGGTTAGGTTAGGTTAGGTTAGGTTAGGTTAGGTTAGGTTAGGTTAGGTTAGGTTAGGTTAGGTTAGGTTAGGTTAGGTTAGGTTAGGTTAGGTTAGGTTAGGTTAGGTTAGGTTAGGTTAGGTTAGGTTAGGTTAGGTTAGGTTAGGTTAGGTTAGGTTAGGTTAGGTTAGGTTAGGTTAGGTTAGGTTAGGTTAGGTTAGGTTAGGTTAGGTTAGGTTAGGTTGGTTAGGTTATGTTAGGTTAGGTTAGGTAAGGTTAGGTTAGTTA
>JALPQI010003054.1:0-17592 GCA_025490895.1 Thaumatotibia leucotreta
AATAGAGTAATCAAAGGAATGCTTTTTTAAAATACTGGATGGCAATAAAACGAAAGTTTATATTTACAAAACTATCATAAGTGACCAACTAACCGAATGTGCATAGAAACGCACCATAAGTTAAAAGTTACATGTGCTAGAATAATACCATCTATAATATGTTTCACTTTATGTTTGACTAACACTCTCTAATCAAAGCGTTCACAAGTAGCTAGTATACAGGAACAATTACAAAATAAAATTGCGAAAGAAATTCAAATGTTAGTCGTACATAAACCTAATGAAAAAAAAATCAAAACAAACATGATCATGTTTGTAATCGTCATCTTGTATTAAGTTGTAGAATAAGACATTTGTGTCTGTTGATGTTCCAGCATCAAACGGTATTCCCTCAATAATAAATCACAATAAAGATTTCTTTCTTCATTCCGTTCACGTTCAACAGTCTGTGAATTTATCAGCTGAATTTTATGGAATTGTGTCGATTCTTTTGAGAAACTGTAAAAAAGCATTCATAATTTTTCAACAAATCTGTTACGGGCTTCAAATTTTTCACAGCACCCAGAAACCAATGGCGATTTCTACACGTGTCATTATTAAAAAAAGATAATAGCCTTATTATATCCACGACTTTACGGTGCATTTCAGAATCATAATTATTTTGTAACTTGTAAGACGTTATAATCGTTTCCACTTTAATAAAATACCATGGCATGTAGAGTAAAAATGTGTTTTCTACATAGGTGTACGTTTTATTATACAGATACTGCGTTGATGTTATAAACCACTTTCATATTAGAGATTTTTCAAGTGAAGTTGTAAACTGTTATAAGTTTATTTTATTTAGTTGTAGGACAACCTAAATAGAAATGTAACTAACGTGATACTCAAGTATATTAAAATATTATTGAACCGGGTTACTCACGTATTTAAGTCGATGATTCCTCGAACATCGAAACATGTCGAGCAATTTTAGACTTAAATACTTGAGTAACACGGTTTGATAATATTTTAATATAACCTAAATAGTAGTTTCTAAACGACCTTGGTCTAATGTTTCTTCAACTGTAATGTACATTTTCAACTTCAATGGTTTGCCATTTAACTGCTATCAAGTTACGATTAGCGTTGTTTAATATCGCAATGCCATTAGGAATAATAATGTGTTTAGGTTTCTATTCACTATTAAATAAACATTATTACGCACAACATTTTACTTCTTTGGAATATCGATTTCAAATATAGCACAAAAACAGCCTCAGACATATTACGGCCTCGCTTTGCTCGGCCGGCAACCCCTTTCGTCCCAGCCTTTATAGTAATGAACTATTGTATCATACACAAGTTGTTCATAATGCTATGGCAAGTACATGACTTTCTGCAACTTATTTTCATCTACTACGTCGTATTGTACCTAGCTTAAAATATTATTTTTATCTAGAGTCCATTACTACACAAATCAGACTATTAAATTGTGTAGTTATAAACACAATAATTAAATTTTCCAACCATTTACAGATAAAAGACCAAACTATTTACATATATATATCGCCAGTATAATGTAAATGACAGTTTAACATTTTATCTTTCGCACATAAAAATAACATACAACAATGAATAAAACCAACTATGGAAATCACAAATAAAAATCATTAGGTAATCATTTATTGAAAAAAAAACAGTTGACATACGATATTGTTGTAGAGTAAACTTCAATTATGCTTACAACTCGATGGAGGAAGTACCTACCTAAAAGCTTTGGCGCAAATGGTCCGTAATCGACAAAAACCACTTCCTATTAAGAGGCACCACTCTCCATAATTTTGCAGTGGAATTTTTATATTCTGTTTTATGCCTTAAATATTTACTAGGCATATTATGTCATGATTTTGTCAATGTATTGGTCCTATTTTGAATATATGGCAAGTATTACGCATTTAAGGGTAAACTTTAATCATAACATGGCAACATCATTAGAGACCAGGTTTGACGTAGAAGGGGTGAACGGAACCTAGAGGGAAGACCCATGGGGCACGCATACATTCCATAGGAAATAACTGAAGAACGAACGTCGACGATCAATAGGCTTCGACCTTAGAGATATAATTATAATATTTCAGAAAGTGCTCACTGTTTTTTTTATTCTAAATGATATTATTATTTGCAGTCGCCACCAGATATTATATCGGCGAAGGTACTCATAAATATCCGAGTAGGCCTGCATTGTCATGTCGTTGGAGTGCAATATGTTCACTGTTCAGGAGAGTTACCATGACGTACAATCGACAACACAGCTGTGAATACAGACAAAGTGCCAGAAATATGTATACACACCTTTATGTCAAGGCACTAAAGTTCTGTTTACATAGTTTTGGCACTTTGCCTGTGTTCACAGGGTGTGTTGTTGATTTTACTAATGCGGTGCAGTTTAGGTCGAAAGAAAGGGCTATACGAGTCGTATCACTGTCGCTTTTCCAACCCCCCAGATATTGTTTGAGCGCCGTGCAAAGTGGCGACAGCTCCAAAATAGATTCGTTTAATTCTTCATGAATATATTAAATTAAATTTTATTTATTTACAAATAGGACAAATTTACAAAAAGCTCGTCAAATGTATAGAAAATAATAATAAATAATACTAAGACAAATTCTAAAATATAGATGCATAATTAAATTCACAAAATGATGGTCAAGTTCATAAAAATAATAATATTACAATGAAAAAATTATGTTCAAGTTAAAATTATATGCGAGTTTATCAATTTTCAATAGTTTTATTTTACGAGTAATCCTCGCGGTAACCGAAGAAAATATTATGTCCAATCTAAATTACTTAGAACAATGTCAATATAAATAATGCCAATACATACTATGTAGTGATACCAATTATTGCCTTATATTTATATATTTATCCCTAACATAACCCTTAACTTACTAAGCACCGTTATGATGCTAAAAAATGATAACGTGCTGAAATTATTTAGGCTGACCCTCCATATTTATCTCTGTTGACATTCATTTTTTGCTAATCTTTCGAAAGCTTTAAAACGCACGCAAGGACAAGAAAAATACCACCGACGTTTTTAACCTCTTTATCTTGAGTCTTGATTGTTGTGAAAGAACATTTAAGATGTATTTGTGAATTAAGGAATAAACAAACCTTTACGGAAAACATTTTATCTTCATTCCCATCACATTTAAGCGTAAATCTAATTAGGTACTATTAGGGTGACAAAGCTATCTTAATTAACTTTTTTTTTGTTTCAGGCAATAGTGTTTCAAGTGGTAAAAGGGCCATTTGTTGAGGACTTCTACCAATGTGTCACGTACGGCGTGTACTCACAGATGTGGCAGGAGCAACTCTATACGACATTGACATTAGTCGTCATGTTCATTTTGCCACTTCTGATTCTAGTGTCAACCTACGTGTCTACTGTTCGGACTATTGCTCGTAAGTATTTATTCTTTTGTTATTACACGACTGCTTAAAAACATAGTGTATTGTATTCACGATTCATGTGATTATGCATCTTGCGTATTTAATTGCATAAAGAAACAAGAGTAAATCAATATAAAAAATTATTATGATTACCGCCAGGCAATAAAATGCCTATATTTTCTACTCGTCAACGGGGTATAAAGGATTTATCAGCAAAATGTATGCAATTGAACGTCTGAATGTTTCTGCATGTTTTTCAAGCAAATTTTTCACTCTTTCCTGGCACTAACAAGCGCAACGGAGAAAAATGTATACTTCCAGTTGCCAAATAATTTGATGGTGAGTACGTATAACAAATTGCATTCAGGAAGTCGTAAATTGAACATTGGTGTATCAGTTGCAATATTAACTCGCACAGACATGGATTATAGCCAATAAATGTGTTTATTTATCTCATATCAATTTTATTACATCCATGCCAAGAAGGCATGAATATTTCTTAAACCTTTGATATGGCAGAAAAAAGGACGTATGGGTGAATATCTGAGCGTTTCAAGTCCCTAAGTTTGATGGCATAATTTTTGCCAGATTCTATTCTTTGGAATGAGCTAATTTGTCATTTGAAGAAGGTACAGTACCTTTAATACAAATGACGAAGTATAACATTGAGACGTTTAGAAACTTCGACAAAAATTATGCCACCAAATTAGGCCGTCAATGAGTTTAAGATATTTTATGTCTTTTCAGCGCTTTTCATCTTACCAACTTTAGTCTTACATGACAATTACATCTGTTACACAAATCTCAGACAAAACGTATGGTAAAGTCACAAAATAAAAGTTACGTTTAATATTGGCTCGTAAAATAATGAATTGTATGACTGGCAGTAGCCGTTATAAACTCGATAACATGGAGATGTGGGAACCACATTACACAGTATATATCCTGGACCACGTTAAAAATAAAATATTTTGCACTAGAAAAATAAGAGAAAGGTTAAAGTTTAACTGCTGTATTCTAGCAATATTTTTGTTATATACTGGGTGGAAAGGGACGACGTTCCTTCCCGCTACCGACCGAGTCTACCAACCATTACGATGAACTTTCAGTATAGTAACAACATAGAAATATTTAAAAAAAATTAACCCCTCATACAAAGTGAGTGATTAGTTAGAGTTCAATAGTATGGAAAGGTTAATTTTCCATGTACGCTTTCGTTGGTCCCATACTGAAAGTTCATCGTAATGGTTGGTAGCCTCCGTCGGTAGCGGGAAGGAACGTCGTCCCTTTCCACCCTGTATACATAATATAAGCTAACCTTCTACACAAATTGAATAATTGAATATGTTAAATATTAAAGTTGTGTCGGCCTCCGTGGCCTAGTTGGTAGTGACCCTGCCTACGAAGCTGGAGGTTCCGAGTTCGAATCCCGGCGAGGGCATTATTTGTGTATTTATTTATCACAAGTATTTGTTCTTTGGTCATGGCTGTCTATGTATTTGAGTATCTATATGTATCTATCTATTATATATATCGTCGCTTGGTACCCACATCACAAGCCTTAATTGAGCTTACCGAGGGACTAGGTCGATTTGTGTAAGATGTCCTAGATATTTGTTTTTTATAATTTTTTTATTTCTCTAGTCAAAATATACCGAATGTCATGTGCTCCTAAACAGAGACACTAGCACTTAGTTACTCCCAGTATTGATTATTTGATGAGCTTTCAGCCGCCTTTATCCGTTGATTTGTGGTAATAGATAGCATCTGCTAACTTGTGAAACAAAACTAAACTCCGGAACCCATTAACCAATTCCGCAAGTTTGGCTAATTCAATCTGGGAGTTAATTGTAATGCCGCGTTTTCACTTAAGCGCTTGGCTGTTTTATGCATCGTTCGCATCAGTAAGGACTACAAAACACGCGCAAATTTTGGCACGGCAAAAGTTTTATATCTTCATTGCGCGGTTGAAAAAGGCAGCAGCACGCGGTGGTTAGTGCATAAGGCGCAATGAATAGAAAAATCCACAAACGCCTGCCGTGACCGCGCATATCCATGACAAAGTGTGCTTATCATGAGCTGTCGCCGCGTTATTAACGCCAACTTGTTGTATCCATCCTGCTCGTACTCGCATAAGTATTGATGTAAGCGAGCTGGATAGAAAGTAAGTCCGTGCTAATAACGAGGCGACGGTATTGCGCGCAGAGACAATTCTCAACAAACGATGAGGATTGAGTATTCATCGCGGGCGAAAAATTACCTTCAAAAGTCTGATTCTTTTTCTGCGGCAATCCAGTACGATATTATTGATAGGGTTTAATAAAACAGCACTTATTTTATTTAACGTTGTATGGAGTATCCATATGAATATACTCGGTAAACAATATTTCAACAATGACAACCTCATTCTTGTACGATTCAAATGTTTTTACTCTATTATTATTAAACTCTACTACGTGTTGCTTAAAGTATTTTGTACTTAACTATCAATTTCAAATTCTAAGATTCCTTATTATAGCATTGTTGCATAAAACTACAATGACTGAGTGAAAACGCGTCTTTAAATTGGCCATTATTCACGAAGAGACTAAGGACTGAAATAATCATTATAATCAACTTCGATTTGAGTTCCACTAACATTTGGAGAGCTTCGAAGTTGACGAAAACAATGGGTTGTATAATATTCAGGCCAATGTTTGGGTACAGTAGCAATTAGATATATGAATACGTGCGGTCATGGTGCTCTCTCAAACATCTGAGCATGGACCTGTTTATCAAAACCTTGTAACTTGTAATACAAGCGGAAGTCCTTATTAATGACGATAAAAAGAGACTTCCACTTGTATTACAAGTTGCAAGGTTTTGATTGAAAGGCCCCAGGCCTCTTTTATCTTGGTGTTAAAGTACATACATGTTCAGATTTTGGGAAGCAAAATGATCGCTCTGATATTATATCTGATGGCGACTGTAACCAGTAGGAACACTAGGCCACCGAGAATGATTTCAAAGTGACCATGTATTATCATGGCACAAAGATCAAAATCGTTGGTATATTTTCGGGGTTGAACGTGCTTACTGGGAACATGCTGGGATCGGACTTCATATGGGACAAATATTACTTTCTTAGATTGTAAATAAAATAAATAACTACCCAGGAACCACAATCGGTAGATTGTGGATGCAAATAAATATAATTCATTTCATTTCCTTACACTCATCAATATACAAACTTTATTAGAATAAACTTCACATAATGACGTGAAGAATTGCCGTGTGGTGACGGCAATAAGAATACATTTGTCACCACCCCAACTCCTCCTGCGGGTGTCGTAAGAGTCGACTAAGGGATTGAAGTGTCACTGACCATTTTACAAGATTGATGATGGGCAGCAGCGTCATCATAGTGGACACATTACTGCGATCGCCAATCCGCTTGCCCAGCGTGGTGATTATGGGCATTTACCTCCTAATGCGTCTATATGCATAGTTAATAGGAGAAGCCTACGTCCAGCAGTGGACTAACATAGGCTGATGATGATAATGATGATGATCACATAATGATGAAAATGCTGATATCATAAACTAACAAGGGCAATTAAAATGAAAGAGTTTCAGGGTTTAATACTTGTCTGCTGGAAACTAATTAATAAAGTACTTACAAACTCTATCGTTTTCTCGATAAAAGATTGAAATGAGAAAAAAGATATTATCTTGAGATAAAACTGATTTACTTCATTTAGTAGGTCATTCATTCGAAGCCAAGATGCCAATCGCCAACAACATGTTGCAGTAATAACAAAAAAATACCCAGAGAAAAAACTACGCTACGCTACTAAGCATTAGCGATTAGTATGCTAATAGTGAAAAAATAACAGCTTTTTTGTATGGAGTAAATATCGGTATCCGATCACTAATGCTCTGAAGACATCTGCCGAACGGCAACAAAGCAGTTGGGTGTGACTTGCATAGACTATCTTCAGGGCAAGAGTAAATACGTATCTCATAGGTAAGCGTGCTCCACCGTAGACTGCATCATCATTTACCAGCAGGTATTATCGTGGTTAAACGTCTACCTTAACCCTTTACCGCATATCGTGACAAATTTGGGACGCTCGATATTTTCAACTACTACACTATTTTAACACATTATCTGTGTATCAAATTTACATTTAAATACTAGCTAGATATTTAAATTACCCATTAGGGTAGTTATTAAACATTAAATCTTTCGCAATGTTACAAAAAATGATTGTAGAAAGTCAGTTGCAGAGATTCTGTGAACAGAGCAAGGCAGCCGTTTTTTGAACGCAGTTTTATTAAACATAAATCAATGTTTTGGTGAATTTGTAGTTGTTAGTATACAGTGACATGAATCCCCAACATTTTTACGGCAGTCGACGTAAGTAAATATATTTACATTACATTGATTTATTTAATTAAATTTTGTTCCATATTCGGAACATAATGCATTCACGGCTTTTCGAACTAAGACAAATGTGACACAACATGCAGTCTAGTCAACGAATACTAATCTTCATATTTGGAACTGTATGCATGGGACGTGTAGATCTTCTAGACGCGATGTTGGGATTTTACAGAATAAAAGTAAGGAGCAAAAAGTGGCACCACAGGCTGTTTTTCCACTTAGTAGACCCAAGTTGCGTCAATAGCTGGTTGTTGTGGAGGCGCAGCATGTCACAGAGAGGAGAAAATACATATATGCCTTTACTGGACTTAAAGCTGAATTTGGCAGAAGTTTTGATGGCCAAGGATACTAGAGTATTTACACCTACACGTCGCGGCAGTATAAATATTGTTGTTAGAATATGAAGTTTTTTTTACGTTTTAGGCAATAGGTACTATACTGGTCATGACATGACCTCATATTGTTCCAAATTTGTCTAGTATATGATTCTAGCCAAGATTGCATATTGTTCCAGATTTGCCCGCAATTGTTTTTCTAAAATAAAGTAATTAAAACATTTATATGTTTTTTTCATTATTTTTCTAAGGTTATATTTCTCATTTATAATTACATATATTTTTTTCAAACACATCAAAAAATTCATGCGGTAAAGGGTTAACACGTTCACGGACGGTAAGGAGTTTGGCTTCCGACCAGAAATGACACATAAATTTGCATGGAAATTTTGTACATGCTATAGCATGCGTGTCATTATGACGTATGAGAAATATGGTAGTTAACGACGCATACTGCTATAGCATTCGACTGCTATAGAATAACTTAGGCAGGAGTCGATTACATATGCCAGTAAAATTCTATAATTATCATTGTCCTGCCACACCAGTTCTCGTTTGTTAGCTGATAGTTCCGACTCCTCGACACTTAAAACCTCTTCCGAAGATTTATCAGTTGCCTCCTCGTACAACCTGACAAATTTTTTGAGTTCTATTTGTCATCGTCTAGTTATTACAAATGTTACAGATATATTTGACTAATAATGTATCTATGCCCCCGTTATGCTGTAAATAAACAGTATTAAACGTCAAGAGCCAATTATCGACCATATTATGTTCTTGAAAACGTAAGCGAAACACAACGGCGAACATATTGGTGGAAATATTTTAATTTACCTTTCGCATATTTAAACCCATCTCCAATTCATTTCACAGTAAAAAATAAATACCTACTAAAATTCTTTACATCAACGTATTCAAAATATATAGAAATAATAGATAAAAACAGTATTTACAGCAATTTAAACATTATCTTATGTATTTCCACTCTCCCGGCGCACATGCCGCACATCTGAACAAATCCCCATACTACCGCGACTGCATTTGTGCGCGAAAAAAGAGGGCAAGGAGGTGAGGTTGTCGCTTACTCAAAAACTATGCAAAAATCATGTGATGTGACAGTAATCTTATCCAGGTTTGGTACAACGTGACAGTAAGCCGAGGACTATGGGTATTTTCTATAGCGGAGCGAATTCTCTAACATTTCTGGTTAAGAAAGGGGGACGATTAAAGACTGCTATAGCATTTGTGTCATATAAAGGGGGCCTTAACCCGAATGCTATAGCAGCTACGCCCTTGAACGTGTTAACTGAATAAAAAATAAATAAATGGGATCGACCACGGATCGACGAGAGTGGCATAATAATAAAGAAGCATATATCCAGCAGTGGAGGGACACGGGCTGAATAGATAGACAGATAGCTAATGCACGTTTGGAGATGTATAAGGTCTCCAAGCGTCATGCATGATTGTAGTTTCATTTACTGCCACTAGATTGGTTGTTAATCCAACCTCCGTAACCTAGTTTGTGTTGACTCTTGCAAGTTACGGGTTCAAATCAAGGTAAGGGCATTTATTTGTATGTCTACCACAAATGTTTGTTTCGGTCAGGGTTGCTTCATAGAGGTTACCGGCTTCATATAGGTTGGCTTGGGACCGATTGATTTGTGTAATCGATGTGAATATCGTGTAAATTTGTGTAAGTTCCATGTCGTTTATTTATTCGTCACGAAATACTGTCTTGCCAATCACGTACTAAACCGGCTAAATGTTGTCTCTTTGGGCCCCGGGTTATGGTCCAGTTTAATCAATACAAATTTCATGTTAAACCCCGGATTATGTCCAAACTTTGCTAAGGTCAAATCGAGTTTATAGAATCAATTTGTTAGCCACTGGCCTCACCGTGAGCGAGTAAGCTATGAGCTATCGGCTAGAGAAATAACCAAAAGATAAGCACTCCAGTGTAAATAAAAGGGACAAGGCGATATTTATAGTCCACCGCTGAGCGAGTAACTACGAGTACCTATACCTAAACATCGCCGTATCTCTTTCGTTCACACGGGAGCGCTTATCTTTTGTTCGTTTCTATGGTCGATAGCTAATAGCTTACTCGCTCACGGTGAAATCAGTGTTTCAAACTACAGGGTGAAACATGAGTCGTGAACTAATACGTTTTTCTAACTCTATAAACAACTAACAATTGAATGCCCCACAAGTTACGTAGAAATAGATTTTTTGTGGCATTTTCTAATTTTTAAGGGTTTTTCGAGAGATGATAACGGCTATTTAACCTATTTGAAACGTTAAATGTAAAAAAATCATTTAATTTTACACGAAATGACAAAATTGCCGTTATTAATTACCTACTTCAATTTGAAGAGGTAATTTAAATTATTCCATTAATTTGTCTTAAAAATCCTTTTGGATATCCTAAAGTCCAAACTTAAAAAAAACACAAACCAAAAAACCATATAAAAATAAATAAATAAGTAACTTGTCAATTTAGAAGTAACTTGTGGGGCATTTAATTGTTAGTTGTTTAAAGAGTTAGAAAAACGTATTACCGTTCACGACTCATGTTTCACCCTGTATACTACAAATGCCTAAAGAAGTGAAGTTTTAATAGAGTCAAAAATACTGAATTCACTAGGATTATAGTATTTACTGTTAGCCTAGATTTCAGCGAGTCACTAAGCCTTACTTGCACAACAGGGCTAGCCAACTAATACAGGGATCAGTTAACATCGATACAATTTAGTATTACAGTCGAGTTCATAAATATGTCGCCGCCCCCGGCGAATACTAAGATAACTGCCATTACCATGGTTTTAGTGTTATGTCATATTTGAAATCTGTGGGTGCTAATGCATCTGTTGAATTTTTTTCGTAATTTTTATTCTGTTATTTATGGAGATAAAAAAAAATGCAATGTTATTCTTTGATTTTATTGATCTCCTAAATTGCCAGAATAAACGTATATGAAGATAATATCAAAAATGATTATTAGCCCTTACGCTATAAACGCTCGTATCATGATATTCGCGTGAAAATCATTCTACAACAAAAAGACATCAGGCAGTTATCATTTTATTCTCGTATTAAAAATCTTCTGTCTGTTCGGATATCGTCCTTTAGTAAAGATTATTTATTTGTGCGAAACATTAAAACGTATTATCTTCCTTTTCATTTACATACGTTTGACAATCAAAAATTGAAATGGCAGATACAGTACCACGGGAAATTCCTAAAACGTACCTAGTAATGTTTGTATACTAAATGAGAAACGAATCAGTGCGTTCAGCGTGACGGCTCACCCTACGCGAACCACTCACACTGGCAGTCTATCAGCCGGAGAACCGCAGGCCCGACAGCTCGCCCTACGGGAACCACTCACGCTGTCAGTCTATCAGCCGGAGGACCGAAGGCCCGACAGCTCGCCCTACGCGAACCACTCACGCTGGCAGTCTATTAGCCGGAGGGTTGCAGGCCCTACAGCTCGCCCTACGCGAACCACTCACGCTGTCAGTCTATCAGCCGGAGAACCGAAGGCCCAACAGTTCGCCCTACGAGAACCACTCACGCTGGCAGTCTATGATCCGGAGGGCCGCAGGCCCTACAGCTCGCCCTACGCGAACCACTCACGCTGTCAGTCCATGAGCTGGAGGGCCGCAGGCCCTACAGCTCGCCCTACGCGTACCACTCACGCTGTCAGTCCATGAGCTGGAGGGCCGCAGGCCCTACAGCTCGCCCTACGCGAACCACTCACGCTGTCAGTCTATCAGCCAGAGGATCGAAGGCCCGACAGCCTCGCCCTACGGGAACCACTCACGCCTGCAGTCTATGAGCCGGAGGGCCGCAGGCCCTACAGCTCGCCCTACGCAAATCACTCACGCTGTCAGTCTATTAGCCGGGGGGTTGCAGGCCCTACAGCTCGCCCTACGCGAACCACTCACGCTGTCAGTCTATCAGCCGGAGAACCGAAGGCCCAACAGTTCGCCCTACGAGAACCACTCACGCTGGCAGTCTATGATCCGGAGGGCCGCAGGCCCTACAGCTCGCCCTACGCGAACCACTCACGCTGTCAGTCCATGAGCTGGAGGGCCGCAGGCCCTACAGCTCGCCCTACGGGAACCACTCATGCTGGCAGTCTATGAACCGAAGGGCCGCAGGCCATACAGCTCGCCCTACGCGAACCACTCACGCTGTCAGTCTATGAGCTGGAGGGCCGCAGGCCCTACAGCTCGCCCTACGCGAACCACTTACGCTGTCAGTATATGAGCTGGAAGGCCACAGGCCCTACAGCTCGCCCTACGCGAACCACTCACGCTGTCAGTCTATCAGCCAGAGGATCGAAGGCCCGACAGCCTCGCCCTACGGGAACCACTCACGCCTGCAGTCTATGAGCCGGAGGGCCGCAGGCCCTACAGCTCGCCCTACGCAAATCACTCACGCTGTCAGTCTATCAGCCGGAAGGCCGCAGGCTTTACAGCTCGCCCTACGCGAACCACTCACACTGTCAGTCTAAGTCGGTGGGCCGCAATTTTGTATGCTTCCGTAACTTTGGTGACAATACTATAATATGTAGCTATTAACGTTTGGGTTCATTTTATAAACATGCCTTCTTTTGGACCGACTAAACAAGCGAATCAGAGGGTTGTAGGCCAGAGCTCAGCGCCATCATGCTACTAATGGAATGATGTAACATGAAAACGAAGCTGAGGGCCGCAGGCCCTATAAACCCAGTGCTTCCAGGCTACGCGACGGAAGAGTGATTCTCTAAAACAAATCGGAGGGCCGCTGGCCCAACAGCTGGCCCTTGCGAAGGACGAAGGCACGAAGCGATTGCAAGAGGCGCTACAGCTCGCGAGGCTGAAGGCCGAGCTGCCAGAGACCAGCACTACCATGCTACACAATGAAATAGCGTAACATGAAAACGAAACGGATGGCCATAGGCCACCTGCGAAGGACGAAGGCCGAGCCTTGCACAGGGCCGAAGGCCCGGAGCATCCAAAGATATAAATATTAGTTAGCGATATACTTTCTCAAATGCATCGGTCATCGATGACGTCATCCTAGGACTGACAGAAACAGATGCTCTAAATATAACATTTTCGGTAAGCCTTCAAGCATATTCGTATTCCAAGGCAGGTTTATTTGAATTTTAATGTCGTTTCTCTTACTCTTCTCCCGAATAAAATTCGGGAATGCGATCGAACGGAAATGGTATTCAAATTCATATTATAGAACCCATATCAGTGCAGTTCCAGATCAAAAGTAACGGCACAGCGGAACGAAGAATGTTACCTGTGGTATTATGCTGGGCATCAACAGTTCATAAGATGCAGGGAAGTGCAGTCGATCATGCCGTGGTTTATTTAGGTTCGAAATGTTTCGCTGCTGGACAAGCCTATGAGCCGGAGCATTTTTGAGGTCTTCAGTAATAAATAAAACTCGAGGATGCTTCAAACAAGGTCTAATCGTAGTTCCACAATGGTACTTGAAATTTAGATATTAATAATCAAAATAAAATAAGTAGACGCGCACATGAGCGTGTATCTCAGAGCCTAGTGGCTCGCTAGGCGACTCGAGGAAGCGGGGGCGCGGCGGCAGCCGCGACTGGTTTTACTTCTGTACGGTCCCCGCTTCACCTCCTGTGCTGGGAGCCGCAACATCCTGGGGGGCCTTAGAGACGTCAGTCTTCAAGGATTCAGCTGTCTCGTCCAGGAGAGGGCATAGGTACTTTACACCTCTTTTATATGTGCCGGATACAGTGGCAACTTCGGCTACTCGGGATATCCCATCGGTACCAGGGAATAGTTTGGCGATTCGTCCAAGACGCCAGTGCATTGGATGCGTGTTCTCTTCCTTCATCAAGACCAGGTCGCCCAGCTGAAGAGCTCGTCCAGGAACACGCCATTTTGTCCGCTGCTGGAGCTCGCAGATATATTCCAGCTGCCAACGCCTCCAAAAGTGCTGCCTTAATGCCTCAAGTCTCTGAAACCTGTCTAGACGGTTTGTTTTTATATCCGCCAGATGGGGCGACGGCAGCGAGGTAAGCGCGCGCCCTATGATGAAGTGACCTGGGGTTAAAGGTTGGAAATCGTTAGGTGAGGATGAAAGAGGACACAATGGGCGGCTATTCAGGATAGCCTCTACTTGACTGAAGAGCGTTGCCAACTCCTCGAATGTTAAATGAGCATTGCCCAGTATCCGACTGAGATGAAATTTTGCGGATTTTACACCTGCCTCCCACAACCCGCCAAAGTGAGGAGCATAAGCCGGCTGAAATTTGAATTGTATTCCCTCATTCGACGTAAAATTGGTAATCGTGTCTGAATTGGAATTTAAATAATCGCCAATTTCTTTGGCCGCTCCTACAAAATTTCGTCCGTTATCACAATATATTTCGCGCGGTCGTCCTCTACGAGAGATAAAACGTCGAAGCGAGAGAATAAAAGAATCCGTGGACAGCGTACTTACTGCCTCTAGGTGTAAACATTTATACCGGAAACAAACAAATATGGCTAAATAACATTTTGTTATTTTGCAGCCTCGACCATGCCTGTCTGTAATCGTAAAAGGTCCCGCGAAGTCGACACCGACACTAATAAAGGGAAAGTCAGGAGTTACGCGCTGAGAAGGCAGCGATCCCATTAACGGGACGAAAGTGTTGCCAGCCGCGTGGCGACAAGTGACGCATTGTTGCGACACAGTGCGAGCGAGCGCTCGCCCTGACACGGCCCACACGGACTCACGAATGGAGGCAAGAAGCAACTGGGGGGGAGCGTGCAGGAGGCGCAAGTGCTCTTGCTGAAACAACAGTCGGGTTAATCTGTGGTCTGCATGTAGAAGCATTGGGTGCCGTTTGTCAAAAGGATAAAACGACGAGGTCAGCCGTCCACCAACCCTGAGCAGCTTGTCATCCTGATCATAAAATGGGTTTAATGATAAGAGGGGACTTTTTGGTGCCAGAGGTTTGCCGTCACGCAACAGGTTTGTTTCAACCGGGAAAGTATCCTGTTGCGCCAACGCAACCAGTTTCTTGAAGGAATTTTCAAGCTCCTCAGGCTGCAGCACACCCGTTGTTCTATTCGAAGGGACGCGGCAGTTATGCGCAAATCTGCATATATAAGCTAACGCACGTTGCAAAAATTTAAGTTTCGAATATCGATCGAAATCAACCAGGCGATTTAGTGATGATTCGCTGGTGCTCGCGGTCGCGACGTTAATTTTTAATTCAGGCAAATCGTGCTCCGAGTTTAAGGGAAATTGAGGCCAGTTACTTTGCGGCTCGTACAAAAATGATGGCCCGTTCCACCACATGTCTAAAGCATCCAAACGGTGAGCATCGACACCTCTAGAGGGATAATCAGCCGGATTAAGAGCTGTCGGAACGTGCCGGAACTCGCTACCATCGGTAAGTTCCAAAATATGAGCCACACGATTTGAAACGAAGGTTTTCAATTTTGTTTGATTGGTTTTAAGCCACGCGATAACAATCGACGAGTCAGTCCAATAAAATTTCTGCGCGATAGTGCAACGCAATGTCTTAGAAACAGCTGCCGCGAGTTGCGCACCTAGAACGCAAGCGCACAATTCCAAACGCGGGATAGTTGTGGTCTGGACTGGCGCGACCTTGGCCTTAGCGCAGAGCAGTCTCACTACGACATCGCCATTCGCATTCCAGGACTTCAGGTAAATACACGCGGCGTATGCGGTTGAACTCGCATCACAGAAACAATGCATTTCAATATGTGTCGGCAAATCGCAAAGGACATAACGCGGTATTCGAATTGATGTCAAAGCAGTTAACCCACTGACGAAATCTTGCCATGATTCATTAATGTGAATCGGCACAGGAAGGTCCCAATCAATTTTTTCAACCCATAATTTTTGAATTAAAACTTTAGGTATAATTGTAAACAGACATAGAATACCTAACGGGTCAAATATTTTGCATGAATCGGATAAAATGGACCGTTTCGTGGGGTACCCGTCCTTAGAAGAATATTGAGTGGGGAAATGAAGAATATCTTCATCTGAGTCCCAGCCTACTCCTAATGTATACGACGACGAGCTAATCAGAAGCTACTCTTATCGCCGTCATTATTAGGGCTTTGTGAATCACGCAGTACGGACGGTGAATTAGAGCGATATTTGCGCAGAGGGAAACAACCAGCCGCTAGCGCACGCTCGACCGACGCCTTGATAAGTCTTAACTCATCCTCTGTGTCTGACCCTGTTAACAAATCATCCACTAAAAAGTCATTTTGAATTACAGTCTTAATTTTTTCGTCTGCACATTCCTCGCCCAATTGCCACAAACAACGTGTGCTCAAAAAACTAGCACTTGAAAATCCGTAGGTAACGGTGTTTAGTCTTAAAGTTTTTAAGGGCTCGTTCTCATTAGAGCGCCAGAGAATTATGTTTCACAGCTTCATTCTTTGCGATTTAATAGTGTTTACATGTTGTAGTAGCATAACCAAGCACTAGCCTTGCACGGTTTGTTGAAAGAATCGTTTTTTTTTTTTTTTTTTTTTACTTTGATTCTGACAACACCGTCTCCACCAATCTTATAAATAACGGTCCAAACCGCCATTTTTCATTCTGTATTTCCGTGCTCAAGCCTTCGCACGTGTCTTCAGCCCGTTGCCGCAGATAACTTTCAAGATGGGAAAGAGGAAAGCCGAGCTCCGAGACGACGAGATCCCAAGAAAACTACAGAAATTGGAAAATAAAAAGGCGCGAAAACCAGCTAGACGTCGAATCATATACTCTTCATCCGATTCTTCTTCAGAATCTGACGGTATGCCATTATTTATGAAGCCATAAATTAAGTGATACGTTACTGCTAGTAGGGCAGGTACTGTCACAAAAATATGAAGCCAAAATTAAGTGATACGTTACTGCTAGTAGGGCAGGTACTGTCACAAAAATATGAAGCCAAAAATTAAGTGATACGTTACTGCTAGTAGGGCAGGTACTGTCACAAAATATGAAGCCGAAAATTAAGTGATACGTTACTGCTAGTAGGGCAGATACTGTCACAAAAATTAAGTGATACGTTACTGCTAGTAGGGCAGGTACTGTCACAAAAATATTAAGCTGATTTAAAATGTTCAAATGGCTTGGTGATGCAAATGGCTTGGTGGTGCAAGCAACCATAACGGGTTGTCTTCTTTACAAATTAAGTGATACGTTACTGCTAGTAGGGCAGATACTGTCACAAAAAATATTAAGCTAATTTCAATATTTCAGACGGCGCAAGTCAACAAGCGTCGCGCAGAACAGCTACCGTGGCCATGGTCCACTGCAATGCCTCGTAACCACGCCGGGTCCCCGGCGCAGACCTCTCCACGTGAAGCCTTGCCGCCACGTGACATCTCGACGCCACAC
>JALPQI010003055.1:0-12540 GCA_025490895.1 Thaumatotibia leucotreta
AACTGGGGCCTATTTCTCGTACCTTATTAGACTAGTAATATTAGTCCATGGGCTAATATTTTTTACAAGTTTACAAATTTGCGTTTCTCGAAGCCACTCTAATAAAATATTAGTTATTAGTTACCAACTAATAAATATTAGCTAATATTATTAGACCTACTTTGGTTTTGGTTTCTCGAATACAAAGAAAAATAACTACACTTGTAAAATACACTCATAAAGCTATTAGTCGCCGAAGCTTGGTAAAAAATATTAGTCTAAGCTATTAGCGTGTTACTTACCGCAGTTAACTAAAGAAAATTATAAAATTTGGGCAGATTCGGATGAGAAATAATTAAAATTGTTAATTCCCTCCCTTTTTACGTTTATCTATTTAGGTTAACGTGTCCGAAAACCGTCCAAATAAAATATCTCTGGCTTCCAATATATTCCTCAAAACCATCAACTTCATATCCATTTTTATATTTTTTTTTTCCATTGTATTCAATAATTTAATTCATTCAATTATAATAAACAACATGACAAAATACTTTAATACTAATCTAAACTTAACTAAAGAACCTTAAAGCTAAACGAATTTAAGCAACCAATCAATCAAATAACCCACCCCGTAACATTCCCGGTGCAAAGGTGCCTAACAAACTAGCGGCATTTCCGCGCTAATTGCCATTTTTAATAAATTTAAATATTTTATTTTAACTAAACAAACAATTTGCTTTTTACCGCCAATGATTAATTTTTTTTTAAATGTAATAAAGCATGGGTAATACCCCAATCAGCCAAGCTGGACTAATATTTTTTATTAGTGTACCAATATTAGTTACCAGTCTAATAATTATTTTCGAGAAACAGAAAATATTAAGACTTGTAAAATTTTCACTAGTAACTAATAACTAATATACTTGTAAACTAATAGTTACGAGAAATAGGCCCCTGGTGATCGCGAATGACATATCCAAATTTGGCTAACGACATAACAAACACCCTGTATATGGGCACGGACTTTGTAGTCAACTCAGTACCGTATGATGGGGTGAGTTGGGACTTTAGGAGGAAATCGATGTCTAAACCTCGATAAAAAAATATTTTTGCATGCTACACATTTATTTTTTTGAAGATATTGAGTTAGAATCGAATGAGCTAGGTTTCGTATCCATCCGACTATTTTTGTGTCGCTTATCCCATCGGTGATTTAGAGAACTTTCGATCATTTTTTATTACTTAACGACTTGGTTTTTGACAACTTTTAGGAAAATGGAGATTAGATAAAATATAATTCAACATAATTAATCTTGGATTATTTTACCTATTCGTCATGACAGGTAAAATTTTACTTGGATATTTTTGCCGTGTAACAACTAATCTTCACTTGTGGGTTAGCTATTTCTACCTGACTGTATGATATGTTCTCATGTCGTTTGGACAATTTTACCTTTATCTTAATTTAAAATTTAAGACGGTTAGACAATATTACTTGACTATGATAACTGAACTATTATTGGCTTTCAACCATTTTTACCTATTTATGAACCATTCCCTTTACTTTTCCCTTTTTACTACTTACGTACTTTTTGGAATAAAGTTATAATAATACCTAAAACCATGAAATAAAACTATGAAAACGGATAAACTCGCGTATATTAACTAATTTTAACTTCATTCCGACGTTTCGAACACTTTACAGGGTTCGTGGTCTGCGCAGACCATTACCTAAAAATGATTTTTCATCACACTTGCTGTCTAAGCGCGCCATTGCTTGCGCGCGTAGCGGGAGTAATAGAAAAGTGAAATTCCCTAGGGAGTAATAGAAATGTCAGTACGTCATTTAATAATATGATGTCTTAAAACTTATTTTTTTGTCGGCAAGTGTGATGAAAAACATTGTATGCATCACGGTAGGTAAGCGGAATACTAACTCGAGTCATAAAAGCCCTCCGCCTGACGGCGTCGGGCTTCTAACACTCTCGTTAGTAATTCCGTACTTACCTCCCTTGATGCACAATGTACTATTCTTTTTTCACGTGTAAGTAAATTCGTTTACTAGTCACGGAATGTTACTCATGTAATTAAAATGACTGACTATGAAGTTTAAAATAGTTTCTTATTTTATTTTAAATATGTGGATATTTCTTAATGATATATTTATGCTATTTCATCAATTTATATATTTTTACCCGAATATAAAATAACCCAACTAGCAAAATTTCGTCATATAATCGTCGCGGAAACGTAACATATTCAGGCTTTTAGCTTATGAAATTGGTCATAAAAACGTAATAATTACGTTTATATAACGCGATTTGGGCCCATATTACTCAGCTTTTTAGCCATATAAAAGCCATTTAACTGAAACTGCCAACACTTATTAGTCATATAATAATCATCGCCGTGACCACTTTATAGCTAACTAGCTGTATAATAGCGACTTATATAGTTTTTATATGACTTTTAATCATATAAGAGCCATATAACCGTTGAGTAAGTTATTTATTGATCATATAATTGCTACTTATATGTCAAATATGTGGAATAAAAGTGTCCAGCGAAACTAAACAGAAGACGGATTGACAACTTGCTCGTGCATATAATTTTGTTAGTGCTAGCTGGTGTAAACAAAATTAAATCACTTAATGCCGTTGAGTATGTTTTGACAGAGCTATCTAAGTAATATATGACCATGTTATAATTGGCATTATAAATTCTACCTAATGGTGAAAATGTATTGCGAATACCACTTTACTGATAAAGTATACTATATTTAGTAGTAAATAATGAACGCGCCACTTTAATTATTAGTTATTACAATATAAATTAAATAAATATTTTTAATTATTACGAAGGAAACTACTATATGACCTGTATACGATTAACATATCATATAACTGCTTCGTATTAGTTCTTATATAGCAAGTTTAGTGGTTTAAGCGCCATGACACCTACAGGTAGATACGTTAATCATATAAAAGTAACAGCTGAAACCAAAAAGTTCTATAATAGCAATTATTTTTCCATTTACTCGAGCATAGGTCATATAAGATGTAATTATTCGACAAATAGTCAAGTAAGCGTCATATAAAAGCAGGCTACTCAGCTTTAATCTTATACGACTCTTTAGTCATAAAAGATGTCGAGATGCTGAATAAAACACTTTTATAAAACAAGATATATAATTAGCTGTTATATGACTTCATTCACAATAGTCATATAAAAGCAACTGCGTTACGTTTACTCGACTTTTTCTCACACGTCATAAGTCAGCCATATAAGTTTTTGCTACTCGGCAAAAAAGTCATATAAGCGTTTTATAAATGTGTCTTTTTCAGCAACTTCTTATATGACTCTTAAGTCATATAAGAAAGTCGTATAAACGTGTATATGATATCTTATACGACTATGATGCTATTGCTGTATAAGTTGGCTTTATACGACAGGTACTGTGTAATTTGCGTTTATATGACTTTTATATGACATATTGCTGTATAAGCTGGCTTTATACGACAGGTACTGTGTAATTCGCGTTTATATGACTTTTATACGACTTATTAGCTGAGTAAGCTCGATGTTATATGACTGTTTTGCTAGTTGGGAAGCCACTTCGGCAGCTAGATAATTTTAACATGATGAATTTGTTATGTAAGTCTCGGGTGGACCTTTTTACCTTCCTTATTTCTTATACAATGTGTTGGTTAGATAATTTTACCTGAATCAATTTTTCCGACCATTTTGCTTAAGCGACAGTAAATCCTTAAATAACACTTGAATAAGGGCTGATTTTTCAATCGCCAAATAAACCTATCCATTAGTTAAAATTATCACCATCTTTTTCTAAAATCATCTGTCAAAAAAGGACAGGGCTAACATTTATTTGACAGGTACTGTTAACTGGGGATTGAAAAATCAGCCCTAAGTTAAATAATTAAAACATCACAATGAAAACATATTTAGGTCCATTAATAATGCTTCAATTATTTGATTAAATTTCGCCTGCTAATTAATTTTAATGATTTTTTTTCGAAAATCTCGCCGGTTTTTTTCCTCTCCTGTAAAGTATGCACTGTGTCGCTAAATCCAATTTCTCCTTTCCAGCGTCGATAAGTATACTATTTTGATCCTTATGCCCTTGACATACGTTCCGAAATGTATACATATTATTAGACGTGACTGTACCACCCCAACGGAGGAAATGGTATTTCACATCCATCACGTTGGATTTTGTAAATTGTTGTTATGTTTGTAGTTGGCGAGCCAATAAATCATGAAGTTGGTAATCAAGCCACTGTTGTTTTCATAATAACCGTGTTTTGTGGCAGAAACTTGAAAGTTTTTACGAGAATCACAAGACAAAATAAGTATAGTTAATTTAATTATTTTATAAATGTGTTTTTCTAATAAATAATTATACCAGTAATGAATATAAATAATGAAATAGACATACCTTTTTGCATCTCTTGCTCGTTGTAAAAACAGCACATTTATAGAATCGGATCTCACGTAGCCGTCTCCATTTTTGTCGAAGCACTTTGTTTTTCCATCCAGGCATAAGAAACCGGCTCTATAAAAATACACCAAATGATTACCCACCATGCAGTAAGATAAGAGCTTGTTCTTAGCAATGTTTTTCGATTTATTATATAAACATTTTATCCTATGGCGGATGAAGGCTATGAACTATACACGTCAAAGTTGGTTAATCACTTAAATTAAATAAAAATTTGGTTAGTTCTGATTCGTTGTCAGGGTTATATTAGTGATCGCACTTTTCGTGGTTAAAAGTATGGTTGAAAGAAAAAAGAAACATTTTTAAATATTCAATTTTGTTCTATCACCATAAAATAAATACCACAACGTCTTAGGATTATATCTATAGAATCAATATTTACATCCAACCCTGATTTTGAAAACAAAGTGTTAGAATTTGATAATTTTTATATCATACATGACTTTAGTAAATAAATGCGTAGAATAAAAAAAATACATTTCTGGGAGTACTGACTACTATGTTATCGTTGTAAAATGTATTTTTGCTAATTGACGGGAATGACTGACAGTCAAATAAATCTATTCAATAAATCTTTGTCTCTCAATCCATATAATTTGAATAAAACATTTAAAATACGTGTAGGTGCGTAACTAATAAGTGTAACATAAATTATTATATTTTGTGTAAGAGTTTTAAGAGAAACACCAGATAATTATAATTCTTCACAGATCCATTTCGAAACATAACTCCTTGTAACACTCCAGTTTTACACGGTATTTTAAAAACATCCGAAGCTTTATTCTGAAAAACCAATTGTCCAGCCTCCATCTTCCTTTTTTTTGCCCAAAAGCGCGACAACGCCGCTCTACTTATCAAACATTAAAAAATAAAAACTAACACTACGTTTATATTTACAATATCTCACATGTGGAATGTTGCGTAAAATATAAATGTGTATTTGGTTTTTGTGTCAACCATACTTTGCACGTGCTACTGCACGTTAATAAAGATAACTAGTTATAATACAATTAAATATTAAATATCTTGGGACATCTTACACAAAACAACCTAGTCCCACGGTGAGCTCAATTAATGCTAGAGATGTGGGTATCAGACGACGATATTTATAATGGATACAGCCTCCGTAGCTTCGTTGGTAGTGACCCTGCCTACGAAGCTGGAGGTTCCGGGTTTGAATCCCGGCGAGAGCATTATTTGTGTACTTATTTATCACAAATATTTATTCCTTCGTCATG
Source organism: Thaumatotibia leucotreta (assembly GCA_025490895.1). Lineage (NCBI taxonomy): Eukaryota > Metazoa > Arthropoda > Insecta > Lepidoptera > Tortricidae > Thaumatotibia > Thaumatotibia leucotreta. The sequence goes on from JALPQI010003055.1 coordinate 5,737, forward strand.
GCTGTGTATCTATCTATTATACATATATATCGTCGCTTGGTACCCACTACCCACCCACAACACAAGCCTTAATTGTGCTTACCGTGGGACTAGGTCGATTTGTGTAAGATGTCCCAAGATATTTATTTATTTATATGTATATAATTTATATGTATGTTTAATTATACAGGGTGTTCGTGTTGATAATGCATTAATGTTGGTTACTTGAGACATGAATAGAAGTTACCTTGTATATCGGCTTTAATTAAAATCGAAAAAAAAATGTTTTCATACGTAATAAATAAAATGCTAAGTGTGAGAGAACCTTAAAAATAACATAAGAAATAATCTCAGTTGACTGACGGCACCTGTCAAAATAAGTAACACTAAGATCTAATAAAGGTTGCAGTACACTTGCTAAGTAATTAAACTTATTTTTTTAATAACTCAATAACAGTAAGAGATAAGATACTACTTTCTTAGAGAAATTAGTTATACCTAAATACGCTTCCCTTAAATTTACAGCAAATAGAAAAAAACAACCTGTATATATTGAATTTTGTATCATGAAAATGCATGAATAGTAGTATTACTGGATTATGTAACGTAAAGTGATGCGACTGCAACATATGCAAATTAGTTTCATAGATAAGCGAATATTCGCGAAACTTGTATCGATTGTCATTGGTGTATAATAATAAAATAATGATGTCACACGCACGCGCATTGATAAGCTATAGAACATTGCAATTTTAGATACTCGCCCCCATTTCATTATACAGTTTGGCCAGTTTAATGAGATATGTGTTTGGATAATTTTACGCCCCCTTTATCTTATACTATCTTATCTTTTTTTTTAATAATTTAAGTTGCGAAATGTAGCAAATGTCAAGAAACGTGATAGCGATAAGCCTAATAAACCGAGATTGAATATTTTTATTAAAATTAATTATTAAATGTATTATTTTTTCAGACACGAACAATTTTACTAGCTACAAAGCTGGAACCCCGTAAAATGAACGCAAGAATAAGGAATAAAGCTAATTCTAGAAGAGAAATGTCACGCAGAAACGAAATGAAATAAATATTTATTATTCTTATTTTGAGTCCAAAAATTAGCTTGTTCACACTCGATTTCACGAATACCAAAATTTGCAGTTAAAACTGCATTCCCGAAGTCCCGGTCACGGCACCGAAATGTATATAATACCTAGATAGATACGTATAGATACATAGAGACGATAATTATAATACGGAGCTGTTGCTGGAAAATGAGCAAATAAAATAACATATTGCCGATCTCACTCTTCAAATACAACAGTTAAAATTACTTTGCAAATCTACATCTACGTCAACCGATGTAGCAAATAGCAGCACCCTCCAGACTCCAGACAGATCCAAAATTGTTTCTCTTCTTGAAGAGAAAAGTGAAAAAAGAAAGGAAGAATCGAACGTCACAAAATTAAACCTGAGCTCCTGAAGTATTGGAAATGTGCACTGCGCCACAATCGACGGGAAAGCCGCCTCAATCGACGAAAGTACACGTTCAGGAGGCGATGATCAGGAGCAGGAAGTAAGCTGTGGTTCTGAAAAATATATCCACATTCTAGGGGGAAACATGTGCAGGGGATTAGCTGCAGGATTGATACGTTCCAGAAAACATATCACGTATGAAAAGTTCAAAATTTCAGCGCTAATAAAACCGAGTGCACTAGCCGAAGACATATTAAAATCAACGGATACACTGAAAACTACTGCAAATGATGTAATAGTGGTAAATATAGGCGAACATTACTGTAATCCGACAAAACTAGTCATTGATTGGCATAACAAAAATACTGGAGAAATTAAGGACATAACCTCGGAAATGCGATACACTACGTGCTCAATCCCCCAAGGGAGTGTAACGGGATGTATACATCAATGATTTACCGAATATAACAGATGCGTCTTGTGTAATGTTCGCAGATGATATGTCCGTACTTTTAAATTGTAATAGTAGCACGGAATACAATTCAAAACTACAACAAGTATTTATAACTATCATAAACTGGCTAGCAGACCATCATTTAGAAATTATTGTTAAAAAAACAAAAATAATCCCCTTCAAACCCTCACAAAAGAAACCCTTACAAATTAATTTAAAAATAAACAGATATTCTCGAATAAGTAAGCGAATTTAATCTTTTAGTTATAAAAATAGATTCGTCCATAAACATGTGCAAAACATTAAGGCGAAATTATCAAGTTTCGTGTATGCTTTGAGTGTTCTCAAAATAAACACGAGCGTGGAAACTGCTCTGTCAGCTTACTTTGCTTATGCTCACTCATGGCTCCAGCCAGTATGGTGTGATACTCTGGGGGGCAAGTACAGACAACTTTTTGTGATGTAAAAGAAATGTATTCGCATCCTGACAAATACTACAGTTCCAAATAGCTTCCGACCACATTAAATTTCTCAAAATTAAAAATTCTTACTACCCGCAATATATACATAATGGAAGTAGCTCTTTTTGTTAGAAAAACCTCACACTTAAGTACTCGTATTTAGAAAAAAGATAGTCAACTCGCAAAGACGGCAACATGAGAAAAGCTAGAATTAGCAGTGACACAATTGGCGATATATAAAAATGGACCTTATTAGTTAGATAAATGTTATTACTCAATAGATGAATTTTTGTATGACAACGCTTTAAAATTAAATGATGTATTCTGTGTTATTATTATTTGTTATTTAAATTATATTAAGCCTTGTTAGTTATCTGCAGAGATCGGAAAAATGTGCGTCATTGTTCGCAATAATATGGACATGACTTTAAAGTTGATTAAATGATTAATCATTTAATCATTAAATAAAACTATGAAAACGGATAACCTCGCGTATATTAACTAATTTTAACTTCATTCCGACGTTTCGAACACTTTACAGGGTTCGTGGTCTGCGGATGTCTGACAATGGAGGAAATTTGATAGATCTAGATTAGGATACTAGGATTACCTCGCGGAAACCGAAGAAAATGTATCATTTAATCATTCTCAAAAAATACCTATTTGACACAGGTAACTATGAAAACCTTTTCAAATAGCCACCTTAAAACTTAAAAATCAAATTATAAGAAAGTATTCGTTTTATTATTCATTTAATCAACTTTGGAGTAATGTCCATATTATTGCGAACAATGACGCACATTTTTCCGATCTCTGGTTATCTGTTACAAATTGTAATGATAATCAACTAGCATACTTATAGAATTTATATAATTATATTTATTTTCAAAACTACAATTTATGTACATAGATTAAATCTAACTAATCTACTTAATCTAAGATTGGCCCTTGTGGCATTGTACCGAGGATGCTGGCGGCATTTCCTCGCTGTATCGCAATACTGATGCGTTGTGCGAGGAAGTCGCCAGCTCTTCGGTCTTTAGTTACATCAACCAGACGTTTCGCGATCTTATTGAGTTGCTGTGCCCCAATGGGGTTCATGTCTGTAATCTTCATAATTTTATTTGTAAGACCTATATGTAATGTTAATGTACGACATGATTATGATGCAATAAATGAATAATGAATTACATAGACAGCCATAACTAGGGAACAAATCATCATCATCAACATCATCATCAGCCTATGTTAGCCACCGCTGGACGTAGGCCTCTCCTATTTAACTATGCGTATAGACGCATTAGGAGGTAAATACCCATAATCGCCACGCTGGGCAAGCGGATTGGCGAACGCAATAATGTGTCCACTATATAATAATGCCGCTGCTACCCATCATCAATCTTGGAACAAAATATTAAATTTATGATAAATAAATACACAAATAACGGGATTCGAACCCCAAACCTCCAGCTTCGTAGGCAGGCTCACTACTACCAACTAGGCTACGGAGGCTAACATGATACCCCAACACTACTAGTAATTTAGACAATATTAAAGAAGGTACCTTTTCAAATTCAGGCAAACATTTGGGTGCATACACAGGTTGCAGCCGCCAACAATGGCAGCGTCACACTCTCCAGTGCTGATGCTGCGGTAAGCATGCTCCAGGCAAGCCATGGAACTCGCGCAGGCCAGGTCCAGGGCAAACGAGGGACCTTTCCCGTCGATCCAGTACGAGATGCGGTTGGCGTACATGGCCTTGTTGCATCTGAAACGAAGGCAAACCTGTATTATAAATAAATAAATATCTTGGGACATATTTTAAAGACAAACGTAACGTTCGTAGAGCGGGGGATAGAACAGCGAATGCTGTTTTGGTCTGAATGCACCTTTAAATGAATGCTATTTCGCGCTACGTTCCAAATTACTTTTCCTCACATGTGAATAAGATGCTTTTTTCGATTTCGTAGAGCGGGGGATAGAATAGCGAATGCTCTTTTGATCTGAATGCACCTTAACGCGTGTGATGTGAGTACCAGGCGACGATATACAAATAATAGATAGATATTTAAATACATACGTAGCCACGACCAAGTAACCAATATTTATGAAAAATAAATACATAAATAATGCCCTCGTTGGGATTCAAACCCGGAACCTCTAGCTTCGTAGGCACAGTCACTACCAACTAGGCTACGGAGGCTGTATTAAGGGATGACACTCGCTAAAACGTTTCTCCCTGGATAACATTCATACTTATTTTTGCCTTACGTGAGACTTAATCATATTTAAATATTTTTGAACGGGTCATTCACGTATTTAAGTCGACGATTGCTCGACATGTTAAGTACGCGTCGGGCTTTGACCGAGGGTGCTCCGTACGAGGACCCTCTTAATGGGCCGAAACTTGTTGAGAAATCATCGACTTAAATACCTACGTGAGTAATCCGGTTCGATAATATTTTAATAAGCCAACTTCTTGCTACAGTAGTTGTAGAGCAAAATATGGTTCCCTTCATCATCATCATCATCTCAGCCATAACACGTCCACTGCTGAACATAGGCCTCCCGTCTAGACCTACACATGTATCGGTTAGATGCGACCTGCATCCAGCGTGTCCCGGCGACCTTCATAAGGTCGTCTGTCCATCTTGTGGATAGACGTCCTACGCTGCGTTTGCCTAGCCGTGGTCTCCACTCAAGCACTTTTCGACCCCATCGACCATCTGCTCTGCGTGCAATGTGGCCTGCCCATTGCCACTTCAGCTTACTAATCCGAAGGGCTATGTCAGTAACTTTAGTTCGCCTACGGATCTCCTCATTTCTGATTTGATCACGCAGAGAAACTCCGAGCATTAGCCCTCTCCATAGCTCTTTGAGCCACTCTGAGTTTAGAGATGAGGCCGATAGTGAAGGACCACGTTTCGGCGCCGTAAGTCATCACTGGTAATACACATTGATTGTAAACTTTTGTCTTAAGGCACTGAGGTATGTCGGACGAAAAGACATCGCGTAGCTTCCCGAACGCTGCCCAATCGAGTTGGATTCGGCGGTTGACCTCTTTCTCAAAGCTGGAGCTACCTAATTGGACTACTTGTCCTAGGTAGATGTACGAGTCAACAACTTCGACTACCGAGTTTTCAACAGAAACCGGCGTGGGTACAACATTGGCATTTGACATAACTTTCGTCTTATCCATGTTCATTTTCAAGCCCACCCGTTGAGAAAGTCCTTGCCATTCCAGGAGCTTAAAGGCATCTTCCATTGTGGCAGTAAACAGTTTCGGAGATATAACATCTCCCTGCCTTACGCCTCTTTGCAACGGAATTGCCTTCGTAGTCTGCTCCTGTACTCGGACCGACATTGTGGCGTTGCTATACAAACACTTCAACACTTCGATGTACCGATAGTCAATGTGGCATCGCTGAAGAATCGAAGGCTTTTTCATAGTCCACAAACGCTAAGCATAATGGCAAGTTAGCCTCGGTCTTCTGTATAATTTGTCGCAGCGTATGTATGTGGTCTATGGTACTATAGGTATATGGTGCTATGGTATGAAGTGATTCCGTCATCGCCCGGCGCCTTGTTGTTTTTAAGCTGCTTCAGGGCCATCCTAATTACAGACTGATGTCTGTCTTGGCTCTTGGATCTCCTACCAAACTGTCAACGGGCTTTGCGACCAAAGTATATAACTGTCCATAGAACCTCTCTATCTCACCTAAAACCTCTGCTTTTGTTGACGCTAATATGCTGCCATCTCCCCGTTTCAGCTTTTTCAGCTGGCTTTGCCCAATAGACTTGTCGTTTGCGAACACTTTAGAGCCTTGGTTTCGCTCGATTGTCTCTTTAACACGGTTAGTATTAAAGAGACACACGTCATGGCGCAAGGACTTGGATATACGTCTATTGAGCCGCCTATATGACTCCGCGTCATCCGAAGATTGCAGCCGTAGCGAGCGTCGTTCAGCCATGAAGTTTAAGGTTTGAACGGTCAATTTTTGAAGTATATCTTTACGGCGGGGTCTAAAAAATTTAGACCCTACCATGTGCACAGTTGGTACTAGCCCGTCCTTGATCTCGTCCACCGATGCTAAGTCCTCAAGGCAAGCAAAGCGGTTAGAGAGCTCGAGTTGAAAAATTTCGGGGTTTTGGATATGGGCTCGAGTGGGACGGAGCGTAGACTTCATCAGGCTGGACCTTTCAAGCTTAACATTGATATTCAGTGGGCCCCTGACGATTCGATGATCGCTACCGGTTTTCACCCTGTTGATCACAGACACATCACTGAATATACGTTTCCTGTTGGTCATGATCATGATGAAGTCTATCTAATTTCTCGTTGGAACGGAATCCCGTGATTTACAAATGTAAGCGTGGTGAAACATCCATTTTAAAGCCATTGGATGTTGTGAGTGTTGTGTGTTAGGCTTAGTGACA
>JALPQI010003056.1:0-11065 GCA_025490895.1 Thaumatotibia leucotreta
TTACAAATTCATTCATCTTTAAACGTTACCTGATACATATTGTCAAAAAACGTAAGGCTTTTTTTATAAAAATCAGAAACTAAAAACAGACAGTAAATTTCACAGTTTTTCACGTATAACGCAGCTAGCACAACTTTTTTTTTGCTTGCAAAATGTGGTTTTATACTGCCCTATGGTGTCTAAATAACATACCAAAAATGCAGCTTTACTACATGTTTTGCGAGTTTAATGTACGATTTGACCGTACTAAAGAACTCATCTAGGATTTCAAACGATAAAGCGTACTTGTGTTATGAGAAAGATTTTAGTTATTACAGTTGCCATCTGACACTAGTGTGGAACTTAACCGACTTTAAAAAAGATTACTATTATGTTTCATATACTGCTAACATGGAAAGGGGGCCCTTTGACATGTTACAGTAGTCTCCTAGAAAGAAACTGCATTGTCCGGAGCCCGCATGAAAAAAAAACATTCTCTTTATTAAAAAAAAATCAAAAACCATTTATAAGATATCTTTACTGGAAAATATACGGGTACTATCCCTATATGTATCCCATACCGTTTCTACTGGGGATGGTCACGTATCAAAGCCTAGAAGTACAAAGACAACTTGTTACAATAATACATAGTACATTGTGGTATTACGTAAAACATCCGAAATCGCGTCGGCCGAGCCGATACGTGCTGTACGACGTCTTTTTCGCTCTTATGCCGTCAACATAAAGCGTTTTTTGCCTGGCTTAAGCCAATTCTGCGTCGACTGATTTGGTGAGACCCTAAGAAAGGGACATCTCTAGTTTTGTCAAAGTCAAACTATTCTCTATTCAAGTAAGCCTATTAATTTTCTAATCGTCTGACACAATAGCAAAAAAAAAATCCACTGGTTCTAACCATACACCACTGGCCTGATGAGAACCAGTAAGAAATTCAGCGGGACTTATTATTTATTATTTCAAAACAGTACATCTTATTAAAATAACATGCATTATAGTACATTGTGCATCTAGGGAAGTAAGTGCGGCATTACTAACGAGAGTGTTAAAAACCCGACTTTTAATGACTTGAGTTAGTCTTCCGCTTACCAACTGCATACAATGTTTTTCATCACACTTGCGAGCCAAAAAAATAGTTTTAAGACAAAACATTATTAAATGACGTACTAACATTTTTAGAATTATAACTCATTCATTCATTCATAACTAACGTGAGACTCAACCATATTAAAACATAATCGAACCGATTCATTTCGATCCATTAAGAGGGTCTTCGTCCGGAGCACCCCCGGACAAAGCCCGACGCGTACTGCGGGCCTGTGCCCAGTGCTCTCTGCTAAAACATGTCGAGCAATCATCGACTTAAATACGTGAGTACTAACATTGTTTTTACTCCCTAGGGAATTTCACTTTTTTATTACTCCCGCGATACTCCCAATTTGATTGGTAGTACCTGCGTAAAACTGGCAAAAACATGGTTTCGTAGTCACCTGTGTTCTCATATAAAAATTGTTATTTAAGTTAGCGAACGAGCTTACCAGAAAAAGCTAATCTTGACTAAACCTAAGCTATGCCGAATTCAGCGTTAAAATCCATCGGAAAATGATGACAAAAATATTCTCCCTTTACCTAAAGCTAAATTAATTGCAATAAATAACTTCAGCCCGTAGAATCCCCTGTTTAATTACGAGAAAATCAGGTGTTGGGGGACTCGGCCCCACCTGGGCTCCGCGATAGGACCTCGATATTTTTATGAGCCTGATGAAGATTTACTGCCCCTTAATGGAAGAAGCTTCCTGCATACTTTCACAAGCACGTATAGTCGTCTGGCCGCTGTAATCAAAATTAACCTTATCTTTTTACAAGAAAAGTTGATTTTCAAATTAACGATTGTGAGAGTATTGTGGTTTGGAATTAAGGTAAATATAAGTTTTGTGCACTGCTTTCGGTTGCCAAGTGGAATATTTTATGGTTTATTGTTACATAGGTTTGCCTTTAGGGTAAGTTTCAAGTTTGTTGTTTATTTTGGAAGTTCACAAATCTAGGCATTGGGGCACTCTCAGCAATTTTTAAAATAATGCGATTTTTTGTAGCTTGAACTGCGCGGGACTAGAAGCTCTTTGTTACGTTGCATTAATTTTATTTATCAATTTTGGTTCTTAACTATTAGTTACTTATACAATAAAAATAATGAAACTTTTTAGTATTATTACTAACATAAGACTAAAACATATTAGTAGTATTTTATGCAACCCTTGTTTAAGAGAGGTCAAAAAAGGCGAGCGGCGTGGGTAACAATTTGAGGCGAAGCCGAAAATTGTCATTAAAGACGCCACGAGCATTTTGTGACTCAGTTAAACAATGTTGCATACAATACTTTTTCTACGACCACACCCTTTTTTAAAATAAAATTGTAATTTTGAGAAATATTCTTAGTCAAACACCATTTTATTAATAATCAACGTCAGGCGGGAGACGTCAAAATTAAAAAAAAACTCCTCTATGGTTTACTATTCATCAGAAATGACATTTAAAATTAGGTTGGCAGTCTTGTATACACGAGGTGTCTTAAAATCCAAAAACGCACTGCGTGTATGTCTGTGTAATGCGTTTATAGGGAATAGACAATAAATCTGTAAGGTAGGGGCTTAAAGGTGTGTTCACGACCCCGTAAATGACAAATAAAAGTACGGGAGTAGAAAAAATATTTTACTCACTTAATTTTAGTTGATCGCTCGACACGTTTTGATCTATTAAGAGGGTCCTCACCCAGAGCACTCTCGACCAAAGCCCGACGAGTACAACGTCTTTACGTCGGGCTTTGAAACATATTGTGAAACCTACATGTCATCCACTCAATATCTTCACAAATATAAAACATTTTGATTCAAAGCTCATACATTACTCATTAATTGAGAACAGGTGAGGATCCAGGACTTCGTTTAGGGGGCATTGACCTATGATATGATAGTATTTTATGCTTAAAACAGCACCTTGGCATACCAAAGTCCAGTGACAGGGGGGGGGGGGGGGTTGTGGGAGGGTCAAGAGCCCCCATTGCCCCCCTTCTGGATCCGCGCCTGGTTAAAAATCTTAGATTTATATTTTCCATTCCTTGCAGGGAGCAAGAAGCAGTGCATTGCACTATTAACTCCTAATGAAAGATATAAAAAAAACCAACCCTTTTCTTGCGGTAAAGTAGAGGAAAGTCGGGATGAAAAACTTACTACGTACAAGGAATGATGCAATAAGAATTTCTTAACTACGCTATGATATGTATACGTAATTACGTATGGTGTATGGTTAATCAAAAATAACTTTTTATTACAAATTGCAGTGCCAATTTCACTACTAAAAACATGCAAAGGAATCCCATTATTGGTCGAGTTCCAAACTAAGTAGTTTAAAGAAGGCATTTTGTGCAACCATAACTAATCGCATAATTTCACCTTTTGTATCAAAGAGTTGTATTGTGTTTGAAAAATATTTTTTTAATTCAACTGAAGCACGTGTATTTTAGTATTGGATAAAAAATAAACCTTGCGATATTTTTACCAGTTTACTCGCTCGGAAAGTCTTTTGCAGATTTGTCGTATTTTTGACTTCACTTTTAACCTACGTAAAAGCCACTTTCTCATGCTACAAAAAATATAGGGTGGTCTCATGAAATATATTGCGAAGAAATCTACCAAACAGGTAGTTACATTGCACTATAGAACTAAATAGTTATAGGATTAATAAGTATAATTCTTGAAAAAAATATCAATCTCTTATCAGGTCTTTAATGCCATTATTCCAAAGACTGAACAAGGCTGCAACCGTTATGGTTATGACATTACACATTATGAATTGATTTAAATATTGTACAGTCACGTCTAATAATATGTATACATTTCGGAACGTATATCAAGGGCATAAGGATCAAATTCGTATACATATTATTAGAGCCGACCGTAACAAATTTTCAATGCTTAGGTACCACTGTTAAAAGATTCACTAGTAGTTAGTCAGTTCATAAGTTCTGTTACAAGAGTTTTGAATAAAATTAACTTCAATAATGGCATAAAGTATTTATCTACGTAGGTACATGGCTGAAATAATTAATAATAGTGAAAAAGTTGTTATATAATTTTAAGAAAATTATTTTTCCAAGTTAACATAAAGAAAAATTCATAAAAAAACTGCGTCATAAATACGCGACCGATTTCAGCTGTCGAAACTCTTATTTACATTGTATTCGTATTTTAGAGCTTTTAAAGATGCATAACACAGGATATCTTAGTTTATTATCTTCACTTGAACGTACAATAACTATGGTAAAACCCTCCTGAATGGTTACTCTAGACGCGAACCACCAACCTTACCAATTCTACTCGTTGCACAGCATTCAAATTTAGGCGTTTTGCCGAACGTAAAAAAAAAATCCGCATAGTTCTGCAAATAACCAATAGAATAATAGACTTCTTAGAAAACTAAGCCCTGGCTTTAAAAAAATACTAAAACATAAAGTTTCAAAACACAAGAAAATTATGACTTTTTCACAACTGCAATACTGTTTCACAGTTACTTTTGTTAGTATCCGCTTACCCATACCTGAAGACAATTTCAAGGATCATAATATAATACAAGGAATTACATTGATAGTACACCAAACGAAGGAAACTCAGAGGAAAAAACTCGTGTATAAGCGAATTTTGGCACAGTTGTAGGGAATGGTGTTTTAAAACCACATACTAAAAGTACTGGTCTTTAGGGGTGGAGCTAACGAGGGGAGACCTTTACCCCCCGTAAAGGTCCTTATTTTTAATTTTTCGTAAATAACTCTTAAACCGTGGCTTATAGCAAAAAACGTTCTAGCACATAAGTAATCTACATAAAATTTTCTACAAAAAAGATGTATGCATGTTTCCTCTGGGATCAATGTGTCATGAGATAAGAAAGCAAGAAGACGGACACTAAAGAAATAAACACAGTTGTTTAAGTAGGTATGGCACAGTATACAGAATGCTCGCGAGCATTCCAAAATATTTTAATGCTTAATTCCTGACCATATTTAGAGTCTTTAATGTTACATAAAATTTCCTGGATTCGGCTTGGTTTCAGAGATAATCAACCTTTTTTTCGAAATAAGTTTTTTGACGTAACTCGTTATAAAACTTCTTTTTGATTACAATGCTACGTTATGATAAAAAGTACTAGAAATGTCAAAAATATTTAAAAAGTCTAAAACAAAAGAGAAAAAAAAATGTTTTATGGTGGTAATGGACATTAGGTCTCATAATATTTTTTGTTTATTTTGATATCTAGAATGCATACTTATAATCTTTTGGAATGCACGCGCTCGGGCGTCCTCTGTATGCTTATTTGTAAAAATAAAATTCCTAATTTTCTTCTAAACCTAAAATATTCTCATAAATCTCATAATCATCGTCAAAAGACTTTAACTATGCATTGTAGACATCAAAACAAACAAAAATTATTATGAGACCTAATGTCAAATAACACCAAAAAAGATTTTTTTTTTCTTTTTTTTAGACTTTTTGCATACTTTTTAACATTTCCAGTACTTTTTATCATAACAAAAATTTGTTAAAATTATTTATTTTAATATTTTTTTTAGGGACAGGTTATTTCGTCAAGTTTATCCCATTTTTTGATTGCCAGGCAAAAGGTGTGGTAATATTAAAACACATTGTGGTAGCATTGTAATCAAAAAGAAGTTTTATGACGAGTTACTTATTTCGAAAAAAAGGTTGATTATCTCTGAAACCGAGCCGAATCCAGGAAATTTTATATAACATTAAAGACTCCAAATATGGCCAGGAATTGAGCATTAAAATATTTTGTAATGCTCGCGAGCATTCTGTATGTGCCTTACCTACTTAAACAAATGTGTTTATTTCTTTAGTGTCCGTCTTCTTGCTTTCTTATCTCATGACACATTGATCCCAGAGGAAACATGCATGCATCTTTTTTGTAGAGAATTTTATGTAGATTACTTATGTGCTAGAACGTTTTTTGCTATAAGCCACGGTTTACGAGTTATTTACGAAAAATTAAAAATAAGGACCTTTACACCCCTCTTCCCGCGTTAGCTCCACCCCTAACCACCAGTACTTTTAGTATGTGGTTTAAAACACCATTCTCTACAACTATGCCAAAATTCGCTTATACACGAGGTATTTCCCCCGATAGGCAACTTTTGGTCTTCGTTAGGCGGGCTATGAATGGCGATCAAGATTGCATTTAAATCAGTATAAGATAAGCTTTCAAATGATGTCAATTTTATATTTATTTATTACTATTCTGTTTGATCAGTCAAAACTCTTCTGACAGAACTTATGGACCGACTATGTACATATTGAATTTGCGCGCTGTAGAAAGTGTTAGCTGACTACTATCGTGTCATGATACAACCCCAATGCCTTACAAAACCAAATAACCTTTGGCGTGACGCCAGCGGTCGTGTCGCGGTCAGTACCTCGCAGGTATACTAGGTTCGGGTCTCATTTTAGTAATGTGTTTATTATATCATCCGTTTTTTTGGTGCTGATGCTGACAGAGAGAACTACACGTTTGAGTAACGGATCTACTAAAGTCCGTATTTACCTAAGAAACCCTTTTAACTTATTTACTTTGTAACCGATTTCCAATCTCCGGTCCGGATGATAAGAGTTAAACCTGACGATATCACGTGTTTTCTGAAACTTTGCAATGAAATGTTGATATTACGTACGTCAAATTGGGCCAGGAAGTACCATGTCGCTGGTTCGATGACTGAACTTGATATGTAATGGTAATGGCATTTCATAACTACTTAGCAGTGAAATGCTATGAAAAATCAGCCCTATTTTTAGGGTTCCGTAGCCAAAACGGAACTCTTATAGATTCGTCATGTCCGTCTGTCCGTCTGTCCGTCTGTCACAGTCGATTTATATCGGAAACTATAAATGCTACAGTAACAAAATTTGGTAAGGATATGTGTTGTATAAACCGCTATAGGATTATGATACTAAATTGTAAAAAAAAACCATTGGGGTGGGGGCCCTCCTTACATGTAACTGAGGGAGAGAAAATTTTTTTTAGTTGTATATAAGCGTGTGGGGTATTAATAGAAAGGTCTTTGAAAATGATATGAAGGTTTATAAAATCTCATTTTTATTTAAGCAAATCGTTTTTGAGATATCAGCTCTCAAAGTCTTTTAAGTGTGTCCCCCCCCATCTATTTTTTAAACTACGCGATATAAAATTCTAAAAAAAATATATATTATGCACATTAATAAACTCTATCAACGATTTTTAGTTTGATTAAATTATCTCCTATAGTTTTTGAGGTAGGTTGATTTAACTGTATTTTTTTAATAATAAATTGATAATGGTATTTTTGTATTCTACTGACGAATGGTATACGCAACCTGCTGAGTTTGGTTGCCCGGCATCTGCAGTACTCGTAATGTAATATTAAGTAAAGAATTTGCCATCAGTCATCAACTTTCCACCGCGAATATCGGGAGTTTTCCAGCGGCCTCTTTTCGTATTTAAATATGCCGATTCACTGCTCAAGATAGTCCCGAAAACCACTCAAACAATTAAATGCCAGCATTTGCGTATGTTATAAGCTTGTCTCCCCAGTATTTACGAATTCAATATGAGCAATTGTTCGTTTAAAAATAGACGCGCAACATTATTTACGAGAATTTAACCGTCCCTCTAGGTAAGGCTCCTGAAAAATATATGGCGATAAAACGTGTTCTCGGTCTAGAGTAGAAACGAAAAGTTCCCGATGCCAGCCTCCTTGCATTTATTAATAAGGTTTGTAGCTGCTATAGCGACAGAGGGTCCATTTTGATTTTGAGAAACTTCAAAATGTAACGCCTGAGATACACGAATGTAGTAGCTTACTAGTCCTATGGAACGGTTTTCACGGAAGACCAGCGTTAAGGTACCTAACAAGTACCTAACGTAAAGCTGAGTGAAAACATTTAGAGCGACGCTTTGTAAATTATTTATTTAAATTGTGTGTTGGAGTTTGTTTGTTTGTATTTTAAGCGCATTGAATAAATTATTTTTCTTTCTTTCTGTGTTCTTAGCTACACATAATAATTATGTTAGTTTAGGGCTGTAATGGATTCTCATGTAAAATTACATTGTAATAAAAATGACATAATCGAAATACAAGGAAAGCATAACTCACTTGATGCTTGTCACTCACGTAGGTTTAAATAATATCTATTTCTTAACATTTATTTAGACTCTTTTCTACTAGGTATAGTTGAAGGGTCCACGGAAAGAACATGTCTAGTCAATTCAAATTACAGAAGGAAAAACCACCTTACTTTTAACAGAATATGGTGTGAATTAGCCCTGATTTTTTTAAGTACTGGACATGCTTTTTCTGTGGACCCTTCAGTTGTTTTGAAAATAATGGTATTTATTGCTCAATTTTAATACTACAATTATGAAGCGTCAAGAAAAGCTCTCCTCTTTGGGTTGGCCACTTTCACACTTGTTAACTTTTTTTCCTGTTCTATGAATCGTGAGTGAACTCGCTGTCCGGACGTCCTTTCATACACACATGCCTTTAGATAAATGAAATGTGTATTGACATATATGAGCACTCACGGATCAAGTTATGTGCCAGCTTTGAGCCACACCGTACCTACTCTGTATGAAATTATGTTCTTTGGTTAAAAGGTTTTGGAGTAAGAGGCTCAAGCAGAAACAATATTGAGTACATGGTAATGTTTACCGCGGAAAATAAGTTGTTTTCGCTCATGAATTTCATGATACTTGAATATGTTCTTACAAAGGCTTAGGGATTATTGTGTATGTATTTAGAAGGGTTGATATGTTTAGCGTTCCGTACCAAAAAGGTTTCGTGGCCAGTTCATATTGTCTCCCACTTCCTTATATTTCTTGAGAACCACTTAGGCTATCGATTTAAAATTGAGAGTTACAATCGGCTCAAACTTTAACATTCTACAAGATTTTTTTATAAACCACTGAAAGCGCCTACGTAGCGCCGTCTGGTGGTAGATAAAATATCGAAAACCAGCCACATTAATAACTATTTCAATATATTTATTTAAACTTTCACGATTATACAGTGTGTGGCCCTTAACACGGGAGAAAAATGAAATGAGTGACTCCTTAGACTATCGGCAATAATCCTGTAAAGGTCTTAGTGTTTCAAAGTGGTTAAGTTCGGAGATATTGTCATTCAAAGCTATGGACCTTTAGTACTGGATCTTGGCATCACGATGTCGTAGCTTGTCAGTCGCAAGACATCTTGATAGTATACCAGGTACGAAGTCATAACAATAATTTTGTTTTTATTTTTACACTAATTTGCTAAGGTTTAAAAAAAAAAATTGTACAGTTTTCAATGATTTAAAAATAATAAGTTATTGATAACTTTTAATTCAAGTAAATTAATCCATATTAATGAAAAATACATGAACAAAAAATTACAAAAAAAAATTTTTTTTTTAATTACAATATGTGGAAATGATTGTTGACCAGCTTATTAATGCACCGTTTAAATTTTCACCCCGGTTGTAGGCCACACACTGTATATAATTTAACGTAAGTTTACGCGATTGAAACCCGTTTGTCTTTAAAATATGAACCATTCACAAGATTTGGAGTCTAAATATGTCCTTGAAGATAGTAGGTATTTGCAACAATGCCGAAATTTCGGGTGTTCATTTCCATTGTAAAAAATTATCATGGTAAATTAGCACATTAAGTACGACACGAGTGCGAAAAACATGAAATTCGAAACGAGTGGCGATGTTTTTAAATCGACACGAGTTACGAATTTCGTTTTTGCACGTGTCTCGTACGACTTTTTTTTAGTGCAGATGGCCCTCCGAAGTTGTCTGTACCTAACGTAAAATGACACACTTCTCGCACTAGAGCCTAAAAAAGGCACCATCTGTACTACAAAACCAATTTTAAACTAATACTGTAGGTAGACATATTATAGACAACGGGCTCCCGGGCTCATTAGCCATCCAAATGTCATTTCCCTTCACCCTTTCTCAGCATACGTGATGGCGGTTTTTGGGTAAAAGGGTTAAAAGTTTGAACTGATTGGGATTCAACATGGAATAAATGGGGGTAATTAGTAGCAGTAGATGTTAGGATGTACATTCATATCCCAATAAATCGGGTACAGTCAAAGGCAAAATAAGGTAAATAAAAATGCTCAAAATGATCTCCCAGTGCACTTAACCCTTTATAGGGCACAGCCTGTAGCACTATCTTTTTTTTTTTATTTTTTTATATATTTATTTTCAAAACTACAATATATGTACATAGATTAAATCTAACTAATCTACTTAACCTAACCTATATCTAAGATTGGCCCTTGTGGCATTGTACCGAGGATGCTGGCGGCATTTCCTCGCTGTATCGCAATACTGATGCGTTGTGCGAGGAAGTCGCCAGCTCTTCGGTCTTTAGTTACATCAACCAGACGTTTGATGAAGATCTTTTAGTTTTTTTTCTTGTACACAATTTTTCGTACAATATAATGCCGTTGAGGCTTGAATAATATGGCGATTTTGGTCTTAAAGTCTGTCCAGGAAATGCGAAGAAGCCGGCGCCAATACCACCTTTACATACCTACCGATTAAGGTATTTAAAGGATACGCTTACATGATAAGTAATTTTTGTCTATTCAAAAACATTGGTTGAAATATTCATGGTCATTCGTTGCTATGGTTACCTTCCTCTGGGTCACTCCTAAAATCACAGTTTAATAGAACTATAACAAACCGATTTTTCTGAGTTTCATGGCGTTTCCATTAGATAAGAAATCTTACACCCAAATAACTATCTACGGACATCACGACTTGCCAAACTATACTATCCTAAACTCTCATCATTGTATGTGATTTTGAGATACCGTCGTTATGTCGGTTATTCAGAAGTTAAGTACCTCATTGAAGTTGGTAATAAGTTGAAGAGAAATGTTTGCGAATGAAATCCAATAAGTTCTCGCCAGCGACTTCACCTAATTTCCACCACCCTGCATAATTCAAGCCGCGTGCCCATTGTCACTCTG